>LMYD01000408.1:0-151387 GCA_001630595.1 Pseudogymnoascus sp. BL308 | reverse complement strand
TGGCTCCTCGGTGGAGGTTGGCTCCTCGGTGGTGGAAGCGGCGGTGGTTGGCTCGGAGGTCTCGGTCGCGGTGACGTCGGAGTCGATGGCGAATGGGACAGTGTAGTTGAAGTTCTCCTCTGGGTCGGCGTCGTCAAGGATCTGGAGTGCGTAGTCGGAGCCCTTGGGGAGGGTGGAGTCGGGGGTCCAGGTGTAAGAGCCGGAGTTGTCGAGGCCGCCTGGGTGAGTGTTAGTTTGCGCGTGACAAGGCTATTTCCCACTCGTCGTGCAGGCAATCAATTGCAAGTCGACGTGGCAGAGTGGAAGGGATTTGAAGAAAAAGAGAAGACAAACGCACCTTCAATGACAGCAACAGGTGTCAGGTTGCCAGGGTCGCCGCTGACGAGCTGCAGCGTCACGGTGCTGTCGGTGGTTGGCTCCCAGGTGATGGTGAATGGCTCTCCAGCAGTAATACCAGAGAAGTCGGAGTTGGTGAAGGGGTTCGCCTGGTTGCCATCCTGGGCATAGGCCACGACGGCGAGGGCGCCGGCCACGAGAGCAGAGATGAAGCGCATGGTGTCTTGGATTTGTGGTTTGTTGGTTTTGTTGGGTAGGACGAGCGGTTGCACAAACAATGAGATGAAAGAGCTGTGAGCGAGTAGTTCTTTCTCTTGCAAATGCTTTGACAGATAGAGCGACAGTGAGAGGTATGGTATTATAAAGAAGTAAAAGAAGCAATAACAATCAACAGCAATTCAAACCAGTTAAGCGCGCAAGATACAAGCTGCAAATCTCTCTCAAGACAATCTCCTTTCGCGGCCTGACAGCTTTGGGGGGGCGTGTCTTATGGGCATTATCCCGCCCCATAGCCCCAGACCATGGCTAATGGCATTGTCCCCCATCCCACAGGCATCCACGGCCCCCATCGTCGCAAGCTGTGGCGGCGATGTTCTGCATTGGGCCATATTGGGAAATTAGGCTGCGGTTGATTGAGCTGACTGGTGGAGGGTTAGCGGAGGGATAGTGGAGGATAGTGGGGGAACCAACTGAGTCTAACTAGATGTACGAAGTAACCCTTCCACGCCGCAATATTAAGCCAATGGCGACACAGAGGACGGGGAAAGAGCTGGGGCGCAAAAGGGCGGCCAAGGGTCCGCTGTCCGTCGCGCCGAGGGGATACTGGAGAGGTAGAAAGTGCTAAGGCAGGTACACCTTCAGTACCACTGCAGGTCTCACATGCAGTCAACGGTTTGTCTCTCCTCGGCGGCCATTCTACGCGTCGGCAGTCGGTGTTGTGTCGCGTGAGGACTTTGTCGCGTTACCTGTCGAGTACAGATGGAGTACCAGCTTCAATCACCTGTATAGCCTCATTGTACGCCGTCGCCGTCGATGGGCGACGGTGAGCTGCAGTGAGCGACAGAAGCGGCCAGTGACCTGACAGTGACAGTTGGGGGCTGTCAAAGTGCTGATGTGCGTGCTTATCGAGCAAGTGCTGACTAAGCCGCCACTCAGGGATCAAGGGACGGGCTGCCTGCGATCCCCTGCAATACCACCACACAAGTGGACAGGATTGGACAGGATTCGGCGAGGACCACGAACTAGACTGTGGCGGGCCTAATTATACTCCCCAGAATCAATATAAAATCAACGGCGCGGTAAAAAATCAATATAAGCTCAGCCACAGCTGAAGCACAAAATGCACAGAAACATGCACAGAACCTGGCAAACTGGGGAAATGCCGTTAATCCGAGTAATGCAGGACGCCATCGAGCCATCCAGACCCTGACTTGGCTTCAGGCAGCCGTCAATGCGCCGCCGGCTATAACAAATGTGCTACGCCGCACACGTAAACGCAGTGCATAGAAACAACCACATCCCCATGCTTCTCCGGTCATCATGGGCTTCACAGCTGTAACAGACGTCAGACTCGTGCGGCTGTTCGTGCGGCTGTCAGAGTCACCACAGCCACCAGTCACCAGTCACCAGTCACCAGTCAACAGTCAACAGTCACAGATCCAGATGCAGAAGTCCAACCAGTCGTAGTACATCCAGCTCTCATTCCATCTTCCCTATTCCTCTCCAATTAATCAACTCCTCAGCTCTCCTCGCCCGTATTTCTGCTGGTATAGTAAAGACAAAGAATAATGTAAAGGGCTAAAACCTTCACAGACAATAAAAACAATGACCCTTCCACCTTCACCGCCCCTTAGTATGACTCCAGCAACGGAAACTATACAAATATGAGCCTCCGCCAACCTGATCCTATACAATCCCCATCCGTGAAAACACCCCCGTCCACGCCTGAAATGAGAGACGATGCAGAGCCATGAGAGCAGATGGTCCTATCAGTTGGCAATGCCCAGGGCCAATGCACCGAGAAGGCTGAACAGGAGCCCATTGAGCGGCGACACATGGTGGGCTGCCCGGGCCGTGAGAACGCTCGACGTTGGTGGAGAGACGCCTAAAACATGGTCAGTACGAGAACGTCATTTACCGCGTTGGGGGACATACTTGTGTTGGTGGGTGTGCCGCTGGTGTTGTTGTTCAAGGCGACAGAAGAGGTCACGCTGGCATTGTGCACCGGAACCAAAGTGGAGGCCGGGCCAGCATGCTCAGTGGTTGCGGTGGCCGCGGTGGTCGCGCTGGCAATAGTATCAGTGGCATTGTGGAGGAAATGTCCTGGAGCCACGCTGTGGTGCTGGTCATCGTCACCCTCGCCGTCGTAGTTGATGCCGTGGTCGATGCGGAACTGCGGGCTGTAGTTGACGCCACCGCTGCTATCTTTGATCTCTAGGTTGTAAATACCCTCTTCGAGATCTCCCTCGGGATACCAGGTGAATGAGTTGCCGGAAAGTCCATCTGGTTGCTGGTCAGCACATTCAATCTGCAGAACCTCGGAAAGGAAACTCACCAGCAATGGTGTCGACCAAGAGTTGGTTGGATGGCACGCCGTTCTTAAGAAGCAAGCTAACCATGCCAGTCGCACCCTGCCAGGTAACAGTGAATGGTTGGTCAAAGGTAATTCCGCTGTAGTCGGAATTGGTGATCATGACCTTGGCATTGGCCACAGCAAAGGCAGAACCCAGAGCAAGGATCTGCATGAACAACATCTTGATAATCAAAGTGTTTGGAGTGTTGCTGTGATTGTTAGCTACTATGATGCAGAGAAGGTGCTGGTCTGTTTCAGAGATTGATTGAGGTTGGGAGAGGAAAGGTGAGGTAAGGCGAGTTGTGGTGGATATAAATCGTGTGAAAGTGAATTTACCTACTGAGAATATAAATTGTATCCGTCCTCCTAAAAGTTGCGAATAAAAACGTAAGATGTGTGGAAAAGAAGAAGATGTTGAAGAAGAATCAACAGAGGAGAAGCAGAAGCAGAGTTGTTTGTTGACAAAAGAGCGTCGTTGTTGCTGGAATGGGAAGTTGCGAAGGTAGGGGGTTGACGGAAGGGGCGATGTTGAGATGTGAGAAGGAGGAGGAGAAAGAAGGTACAACTGTGCAACTGTCACACAAATTCACAAATTTACTCTTGCAACTGCCAAACCTTTGTTTACATCTTTAAGAGCTATTGCCCCCTGCCTGATTGGCTCAAATGTCTCTTCTGTCAATTGTCAACTGTCAATACTGAATTAATATCCTCAACTCATACATCACCACCCCCTATATTCCACATCTCAGTCACGTGAACCCCAGTCCACCATAGTTACTACTGACGACACAACGCAACTTCTCAGTCATTACTGTATTACAACACACCTTTAGTGTCTCTTACAGGTCGGTCAGCAACGTAGGATTATATAGAGGGTATATACGACGCCAAACTAAACGTACACGATACATGACCCCCATCCCTCACAACAAAGCACCACCCATACCCATCCCCTGTCCACCCAAGCCCGCTGCCTCCAGCTTCGCCACCAATTTCTTCATACTCGTCCACTCCTCGCTGCGCGAACTCTCCTTTCCTCCCAAATCCGGCCCGACCTCAAACACCGTCAACTCGCCATCAATACCACCCGTCGCAAGTCTCTTCCCCTCTGTCTCCTCCCACGCCACGCGATTCAAGCTGCGGCTGAACTGGCTCCTTGCGCCTAGTCGCGGCTTCGTCTGCAGTCGCGCGCATGGCACCTCGGTATCAACATTCAGATCCCAGACCTCGACGAAGCCAGCGCCGTCGACGAGCGAGAAGACACCGGGCTTGCTTGGCGACCACGCAGCGTCATAGACGACGTCCTCGCGCACGATATCTAGCAGCGGCGCCACGACCTGCGCCTCGCCTGTGATACCTGTCGTGGCCGTTGCAGGCGCACGCATGCGCCACAGCTTGACGCTCCAGTCGAGCGAGCTCGAGAGAACGAGGTCTCCGAGATCGATGGGGCCGCGGGCGGGGTGGAAGCTGAGGGACATGACTGGGGCGGCGTGGCCGCGGTAGCTGACGCGCTGGTCGACGCCGGCTTTGGAGCCGGCGCGGTCGTAGCGGTGGCAGGGGTAGATGGTGCCCTCCTCGGAGCCGACGAGGAAGTAGGTTGGGTCCGTTTGGGGGAATGCCATGCAGGTTGGGCTTAGGTCTTCGGTCTTGGCGGGAGGTGGGGTGGTGAGGGTCAGGAGTTCTTGCGGTTGCGTGAACATATCGACAGACCAACCGCAGACTACGCCGTCGGTGGAGCAGGAGAGGATGTTGTTGGCGTTTTGGGTGCCGACGATGTCGACTGAGTATACTGGGTGGGTATGACCAGAACCGGTCAGGGGTGTCTTTTGGACTGGTGCTGATTTCGCACGTGTATCCCAGAGCAAGACTTGCCCACTATAAGCGCCACCAATGATAAGATTGGGGTGGAATGGCGAGAACTTGGCTGTGAGAACATCTGACTGCGCGTGGAACACAAACTCTGGTCGGTCGTGGAGATGGGTATTCCATACTTGGACAAGTCCGTCTGGGTCGTGAGGCGCCGAGGGGTTTTTCGTATATGACGCTAGTACAAGCTCTGGAAACTTGGGCGAGAAGTTGATGGAACTAATCATCCTCTTCTTCGACCACCTCTCGTCGTAAAACTGGGCTATTTGCTTAACCTTGCGCCGACCTTTGCCAGCAACATTGTCATTCACGTCGTCTTCGTCATCCATACCAAGGCTGTTATTGTGTGCGTAGTCTGCCAGGACGTCATATTCTTGGTCCAAGGCTCGCTCGATAACCTTGCACGATCTCTCCAGGAAATCTTGGAGGTCATCCGACTCTTTGATAGCGGCCAGTTCCTCATCCGTCAGCGCTCGGAGCGGGAAGTTGGCACCAGCCCCAGATTGTGACGCAGGCTTGAGTGGCCCATCCGAGATACTATCTCTAGCAGCCTTAAGTTCATCTTCAATCTCCTTCCGTAGATTTTGACGTAGCTCCTCCTCTCTATCCCTGTCCCTCCTGCTCAGTCTCTTTGTGTTTGGAGTGGAGGATAATGGCCCGTCCTCGTTATCCGACTCTGCGAATGGACGCGCTTGGTCTGTCCTTGTTGCCCAGTCCCCTGATGTTTGGACCCCCTTACTGTATGAGAAGACCTCCTTAACCGGTGATGGCGGGCACTCGTAGACTGTGGATAGTGAGACTGTCGAGAGCGTTTGGGTGGAAATTGTATGTGATTGAGACTGGGGCATTGCTGGGCCATCCGCCGGGCTCACAATGTCGGAATTCTCATTGCTCAACGCCCCTGCGCTCAGGACGCTGTTCGGCCTGCTCCCCCTGTGCGCCGGAGACCCTGCACCCCCTGGACCTGTTGAGCCTGGTCTGCTGTCGCCAACTAAGCTGGATATAAGGTTGTCGAGCTCTCGGCGATTGTCTGATCTTCCTGGAGTCGGAGATATCAACTACGCAAGTCAGAAAATATAAATAGCGAAGATCGAGGGGTTCGTACATCTACAGGGCTCCCTATGCTCTGCCTGGTTGCCGAGACCTCTCTGGCCCGGAGGGCCCTCTGCCTCTTCAGCTCTTCAAGCTTCGCCTTCTTTGCGAGAATTTCATCTCTTCGTTGTTGCATGATGTCGGTGCCAGACAAACATCGTCTTCAGTCGCGTTTGAGGCCTCTGGCAGACTCCCCCTTGTATTTTCGTAGATTAGGACCACGATATGAGCAAGCAAACTTGGGCACGGCAGTCGCAGTATTCGCCCATATAAACCCTTCACAAATAAAGTAGGGAGATTGTTTGAAGTTATGTACTTGTCCGAATAGAGACCCTGAATATTTCCTTGTTGACCGCGCGAAACATGTTGATTGTTGTACTCTATGGAGCACCCGCTTGTCCCAAAAATAAAGTCACGTGAAAAATGTCAGGGATCCTCGGAAGCAAGCTTTATTCGAATTCGCAACATCACCCGAATTATTTCAAGAGGCTATCCATCCCGCGCAACACACTCTCGCTGTCCGTTCAGTTGCGATCACGTCGCCATATCCACTTTGACAAGCGGTCCGAAGCCAATTGGCATATTATCTCAGACTCTGTGCCAACGAACGAAACTACACGTCGACATTCCCAATGGCTTCCACCGGTGTTAATGTATGTCCTCTACCATCTCTGCCGCACATCTCCCTCGGGCGTGGCTTGCGCCGTTGCCCTTCACATCAAATAAGCACCCTAGTGGCTTTCCCCATTCCGCTGGGTTCTCAATCATGCCCACCTCTACAATCGCGCATGCGCTGACTTGAACGCGATAGGTTCTCCGATACTCGGCTCTTGGAGCTGGTGTCTTCTACGGTCTCTACCACCAGGCTACTCTCTCTGCTTCCGCAAAGCTCAACGCTGCCAACCGCGAATATGAGCGCAAGCAGGGCCTGATCGACAGGGCGAAGAAGGAATACGTCAAGAAGACTGCTCCACCAGCGGCTGATGGTGGTATGTACTTCGCTTTCCTATTGTTTGGATATTTCACGTTCGGCTGTTTGGAGGCATTGCTGGGGATACGAGCAGCTCCAGCACGAATCTGCGACGATGGTATAGAGACAATTGCTGACAGATCCGGCTACAGTTATCCGCGACCCTGAGGACAAGAACTTCGACTTAGAGAAATACCTGAACGCCGAATTCGGCTCCAAATAGATGATCTGAAGTGTTATGATGATGCGGAGATTGGGGAGAGGAAGAGGAAGAGGAAGTGGATCGAAGACATGGTTGCTCCTGGAAAGATGGAGGATGAGGCAAGGGCCGGCAGGATTTAGAATGGCAAGCCGTAAAATGGTTTAGACGTCGGTTAGCATGCTTCCTGTACATTGTATTGTACTATATTCCCAACTATTCAAGTAGTATATCTGATTGTGAGAGTCTGAGTTGTCAATGGAGAGTTGGCGAGTTGGAAAGAGCCTGTTTGACCGCTGCTAAATCACAATCGTCCCTTGCTAGAATCGCCCTTCCGGTGCCTACAATTATACAAACCCCGTAGTAAAGCGCTTTGATTTATCCCTGGTACCACAATAAACAACAATAAACAATTGTGATTCCCAATTGCCAGTGTTTATGGTGGCATGTGGTGGTGGTTTGGCATATCCCTGCCTCTATCTGGGTTCGACGCCTCAGGCACAGGCGCAACATCGGGACGCGAGCTCAAGACACCTAAGCATTCCCCTGCTGGCTATGATCGTGAACCAGTCGTCCACTCTTTAATTCACGACCATCATGACGGTCGCGACAGAAAATTCCTACCTGAAGGGTGCAAAGGGGAGGAATACACGGGGGCTTCTTCGACTGGTTATTCTTTGTACAATTGCAGCAGCAGCTGTTTCCAGTCGGCTGTTCTCTGTTATAAGTATGTATATATCCAGCTCTGGATATGCGTGTCTTGGCTAGAGAAATCTACGTCTTGCAATTGCTCCAACAGGGAAATCCCTATTATATTGTGTCTGTTATGGTGAAACTCTTGCTAACTTTCTGCTCTCTTAGGATTCGAAAGCATAATCCACGAATGTGCGTTGTTCCCCCAATTCTGACAGCTTACGACGACATCCATCCGAGGGACGAACGCTGACATGAAATAGTCGATCCATGGTTTAACTTCAGAGCAACGAAGTACTTGGTCGCCAATGGATTCTACGACTTTTGGGATTGGTTTGATGACCGGACATGGCATCCACTTGGCAGAGTCACTGGAGGGACATTGTATCCCGGCCTTATGGTGACCAGTGGAGCTATTTACCACGCACTGAAGGCATTGACACTTCCAGTCGACATTCGAAACATCTGTGTCCTCCTCGCACCGGCATTCTCGGGCCTGACGGCATTTGCCACTTACCTCTTTACAAATGAGATGTCCACGACCCCCTCCGCGGGACTCCTCGCCGCCATCTTCATGGGCATTGCCCCTGGCTATATTTCTCGTTCAGTTGCAGGCAGCTACGACAATGAGGCTATCGCCATTTTCCTTCTCGTGTTTACGTTCTACTTGTGGATCAAAGCTATCAAGCTCGGATCGGCCTTCTGGGGCGCTCTTTGCGCCTTGTTCTACGGCTACATGGTCTCCGCCTGGGGAGGATACGTTTTCATCACGAACTTGATTCCTCTTCATGTATTTGTTCTCGTCTGCATGGGACGATTCAGCTCAAGAGTTTACGTGAGCTACTGCACGTGGTACGCTCTGGGAACGTTGGCAAGCATGCAAATCCCCTTCGTTGGTTTCTTGCCAATCCGTAGTAGCGAGCACATGTCCGCACTAGGTATGTCCCAGCCTATTCCATGGAGTAGCGACTCTTTGCTGACCTTTCAGGTGTCTTTGGTCTCCTCCAGCTTATTGGATTTGTTGAGTTCGTCCGATCTGGCGTTCCCAGCAAGCAGTTCCAGACCCTACTGAGGGGATTTGTCGTCTTGGTGTTTTCCGTCGCGCTCGGAGGTCTTGTATTGTTGACCGTTTCTGGCGTAATTGCTCCCTGGACCGGGCGTTTCTACTCTCTGTGGGATACCGGCTACGCAAAGATTCACATCCCAATCATTGCATCCGTTTCCGAGCACCAGCCGACCGCATGGCCTGCATTTTTCTTCGACTTGAACCTTCTCATTTGGTTGTTCCCGGCAGGTGTCTACTTGTGCTTCCTTAAGCTGAGTGATGAGCAAGTATTTGTTGTTGTCTACTCCATCCTGGCCAGCTACTTCTCCGGAGTCATGGTCAGACTGATGCTCACATTGACCCCTATTGTCTGTGTGACCGCAGCCATGGTCCTATCCACTATCCTGGAGACCTACCTGTCAATGAAGTCCCCCAAGTCGGATGCTGAGTCTGTCGCAACAGAGGTGGCGGCGAGCAAGAAGAATGTACCCGCGAAGGGTGGGCTACGCAGCATGAGGAACCCCCTTGTGGGTATTTATACCGTGGTGTCGAAGTCAACTGTGGTGGGCGCTATGACGCTGTACCTTTTGGTTTTCGTCCTCCACTGCACATGGGTCACTTCCAATGCCTACTCCTCTCCATCCGTTGTTCTCGCCAGCAAACTTCCAGATGGAAGCCAGCACATCATCGATGATTACCGTGAGGCATACCAGTGGCTGCGCCAGAACACCAAAGAGGATGCGAAGATCATGTCGTGGTGGGATTACGGCTACCAAATTGGTGGCATGGCCGACAGACCAACTCTTGTCGACAACAACACCTGGAACAACACCCACATTGCTACCGTCGGTAAGGCCATGAGCTCTAGCGAAGAGGTCAGCTACCCAATCATGAGGCAACACGAGGTGGATTACGTCCTTGTTGTCTTCGGTGGTCTCCTAGGCTACTCCGGAGATGACATCAACAAGTTCTTGTGGATGGTCAGAATTGCTGAGGGCATCTGGCCTGAGGAGGTCAAGGAGCGTGACTTCTTCACCCCAAGAGGCGAGTACAAGATTGATCACGAGGCCACCGACACCATGAAGAACAGCTTGATGTAAGTACCCACAGCTAATGTCTTTCATGTCCTTCCCTAACAATCAACAGGTACAAGATGTCGTACTACAACTACAACGGCCTTTTCCCACCTGGTCAAGCCCAGGACCGCGTCCGTGGCGCCAAGCTTCCAGATGTCGGACCTGTCCTGAACTCGATCGAGGAGGCGTACACTAGTGAGAACTGGATCATCCGGATCTACAAGGTCAAGGACCTTGATAATGTCGGCCGAGAGCATGGAGCAGCTGCATCGTTTGAGCGGGGGAACAAGAAGAAGAAGGCCGCGAAGAAGAGAGGGCCGAAGGTTCTGAGGGTAGAGTAGATTAGAATAGAACCAAGGAAGTAGCTGGTGTTTTGTGGCTATAAAATGTATATTAAGGTCTGTAATGTTAACGGGCTATTAAACTTGAAATGGTTTCACCGTGATTTATTCGTGAGGGAATTTATAAAAATGAACCAACTCTCGATAAGAGTAAATTACGATGCCCCCAAACCTGTCATGTAAATCAATGTAATTTTTTCAAATAATATATTTGCTGGCCTTTCGATTTATTTCAACCATAATGTTTTCTGGTACTTGTACCACCCAAACGTCTAAATGAGGACTCGACATAACAGATGTTGTAAACGCTATCTGTAATTAAAATAAAGGGGTTAAATCACCTAGCACTATAATTAATGTCAACAGGGGGAAAGAATCCGAACAGTACTGGTTGTCTGAGTTTGCGGACTGCAACCTATCTAACAATAGCCCTCACAACGAGGGTCATAGAGCGCCAAGGTTAACACGAATGCCACGTGTATAGCAGGATTAAGGGGGACCAATCTATTTTTCGACAAGCAGGACTTTACTACTGATAAGTGATTTCCAAGGTATTATTAATGCGCGCCTCTCGTTGTCGTTGGCGGGGTGTCGCCGTACTTCCTGTCGTTGGCTCAAGACTTTGTAGAAGCTATACTATTGAGCGCACCACCCATACAGATGTAACTTTGGCCTAAGCAGCTAAAGACCGCCTTGGCCCTGCATACTCGAGTTTCCTCACTTTTCCAACGACGAAGAACGCAGCTCGAGGTCGTCTCCTGCTGCCTGTATTAATATCCGGACTTCTATTTTTACAGTCCGACCTCTGTATCACAAAATCCTCATAATGCCATGTTGACTGCCTCAGCGAGAGAGCATTATCATTATCTTATATATAAATCTATGAACTGTTTCGTCAAACTCGAACTCCAATCCCAATGCCGCCGTATCATATACGCTGATTATCAGCTCCAAGTTTTGTACCAGTTTCCCATGCTTACAATTCCTGATGTACAAACTTCCCCAGCTTCTCCGTCTCCCCCCTCAACACCTGCAAGAACGGCTTGCTCCAACCGTCGTCTTCCTCCGCCTCCTCTTTCTCGAGCACATAATTCATCACATGGTACACCCAGCACTCATCCCCAACCGTAGCCGCAGCCACGTCTGTCTCTGCTGGCTTAAACACACAAGCATAATCCAACCTCTGTCGCTTCGTCGGCCACTTCCCAACCTCGGCTCCCATATCCTCGTCAAGAAAGTTATCCGTCACAAACTCCGCGACCTTCTTCCGCACAACATCCCACTCCTCACCCGCTCTGGCAAACAGCTGAAGCGGCGTCTCCAATCCCTCAAGATGAAGCAGGGCATCGCGCAGCTCTGGGCTCTTGACTAGCCCACTGAGCGCGTTTACCTTAGCCTTAGCGGCACTAGGATCGGTTTCCAAGCGTAGCGCGAGTAATATTCTTGAGAGAAACTCCTGGTCTGCAGCGTACTCTTGGAGGGCGCTCGAAGAGCTTTCGCTGTGGGGGTAGGGGAGGTAGGAGCGCCACGATTTTTGTGCCTCTTCCAGTGCAGTCGGGTTGTTCTGGATGGAGTTGGCAATGATGCCAGCTGCGAGGCGGCGGCGGGAGGCGGAAGTGGAGGCATCGGATAAGTCTCCGTCGAGGCAGAACGTCAGTTGCCGAATGATTGCGCTGTTCTTCATGAGCTCCACGCCGTAATAGATGTCGTGGGAGAGGTCAAGGAGGGTGGTTAGAGCCGAGACCGCCATGGTATAGTTGTCGGCCTGGTCGCTGTCTAGGATTGCCACGGCTCTCTGAAACTCCTCTCCATCCGAAACGCCACCATCTGGTTCTCTCGGTGGCAATATTTTGCCCGCGGCTTGGTATGCGGGTGGTTTCTTGCCCGATTTATCTCGGAGAGAAACGGGCTTCTCCTTCTCCTCCACCACATCTTGCTCTGGTTGATCGACTATAACCATAGCCTGCTCTGTTGGGATACCGGAGTTGTCATCCTCGCCTTCCATTGGAATATTCAGCCTGGCTTGTTTTAAGCCCGAGTAAATATCCATGCGGACATGAAGTCCAGGCGGGATGTCCTGGTCGTCATGTATAACTTGAAACTCCTCCGTCGGTTCGAAAACCCGAGGGTAGCATTCGTCAGGGTTGCTCGTGTGGCATATTAAATCGCTGCTCGGGGAAGGCGAAGGGTCCGCTGGTGAAGTGGCGACGGCAAGACCGAGGAAAAGGCCACCACAGAGATATCGCTGCATTGAGGGCCCCATTATAGTAAAGAAACCACGGCTTATTCTGTGTCGAGGACTGATAGGATATGCTCAATGTGCCTTCGGAAACGGCGCAGCTTTCGTCGTTGGCGCCGGAGAACTTCTTGCTCCCTGAGTTTCAAATTGAACTCTACCAGGTCGAAGGGAACCGCTTTGCCCTCTGACTGCAGATTCAGTTCAACTTCCCAGTCCTCGCGAACAGTGGGGTAATCGTCGAGGATGGAGTAGTGTTCCCAGCTCGATTCGAGTACTGGACTGTTTGTCCACTTGATGAGAACCCAGCGGTGAAGCGTGCCTCCTTGTAAATTTGACTCCCAATCTGTCCGAGTATTCTCAGCTAGGACTTGTTCTATAGTATGTTCTTGGTTGCTGCTTGCAAGTGAGGCCAGAGAATCCGCGTCGTCAAGATCCTCGTTGTATTCTACGTCTGAGGGCTCTCTATCACTTGTGTCGTTGTTGTCATTTAGATCATGGTAGAAACTCATAGTAGAAACTCATAGTTGACCGGCATAAGTAATCATTATTGTATGGTTTTCAGGGTGAGGACAAGTGTCCATAAATTGTTGGATTTGGCCACATCCCGTTAATGATAAGGGCGACGACAGTGCGAGGGAGCTATCGATAAGCCTCCGGAAAATCCTTTGTGCCGACTCCGACGCATTGCCCCCCTATCGCCGCCGCCGCCGCCGACTAATCAACGACTAATCGCCGGATGATCCTCGTCATTTCCCCTCACGTGACCGAGTCTTGTCCAGGCGCGCTAAAAGCGGCACGTTTGTTGCGTGGTAGCGCCCATAGCCGACGACACTTTGATATTGATCTCTCAAGGAAAACACCCTAGGTCTGCCATTGAGGACCAATTCGTATCCTCAACATGTTCGTCCTTCGGCGTCAGGCTGTTCAATCTGCCAGAGGCATCAGAACAGCCCGTTCAACCGCCCAATTCTCCTCATCGACCTCCCGAACCGCTCACGAAGCAGGCCACGGCCATGCAGCTCCAAAGGATGAGCCTCTAGGAGTGAGCAAAGGCCAACTGAATAACCCGAACAACACTGACAATCCTGCAGCTCTCCGTCTATATGACACTCGCTGCCATCCCCGCCGTCTACATCGTCTACTCCCTGGCTCAGCCCTCCGCTGATGGGAAGAAGCCAGCCATCGAGAGGCTCATCAACAGCTACTCCCACCTCCAAGATACATTTGCTGCCAGAAACAAGCTCCACACTGCAGCAATTGAGCAGGCTGCATTCGACCGCAACCTCTTCCAGAGCGACAGGAAGACAGAGCACGTTAACCTCCGTTTCCCTGAGTAAGTGGATACTGGAATATCAACGAACCATGCAGCTAACATCTGCCCAGAACTTTCAACACCGGATCTCCGCACAACGTCATCGCTGGCCAGGGCCCAAGGGACATCGAGAAGCTTGTTGCCCATTATGAGCAGTTGAACAATGCGGCCGAGGAGAAGGTCCGCGAAAGGCAGGCCTAAAGCCGGTGACATAGAAGAAATACAATACCCCTTACCATATGATGCGGCCATTGTTTGTGTCCTAACTCCTAGCCTAACTTGTCTGTCCAGCTGTCAAAAGGTAGGCTTGACTCTTCTCTTGGATGCAGTTGGCTATTGCCTGTTGGCATCAGAGTTGGAACAGGTATGTTCATGGGATGTTTCTTTGTGTCAGCATTCTTTATATCCATTGACCAGATGCATGAAAAGCTGATGTCTCTATCACCATTGGCACCTTCTGGATATCACAGGAGTGCCAGTTGTCATCCAGAGATCCTGGGCAGGGTTGGAACTGTTTGCTTGCCTAGTTGGCTATGTCAGCGGTCACATCTGATCTAGGGGGTCATGTCAAGGCTGATATCTTCCCTCAGTGCATCCTTAAAGCATTGAAAGACTGGTCTGCCCCATGCGGTGTCCATGATTATGTTTGATGGGCATAGGGGGAGAGTCTAGCTGTTGCAATGCCGCAACTATTTCGTGTATCCGATGGGGTTGCGCCTGGCGGTCATGGGGACGGGGCATGACGCGCGCACGTCGCACGCTGACCAATTTCACTTAATTATCTTCTTGTTTTCTTTCTGATCTTCTTTCCTTCTTGCTCTTTTCTCTTGTCAACACGCCCACTCTCAGTGCCATCGCCAGCACACCCTGGTAGCATCAAGCTATCATCCTTTGATAGCATCAAGCTATCACCCTTCAATAGCACAAGGATATCACCCTTCTTGCAGCACAAGGTTAGTACCGTCGAGGCCAGCACATTGGCAGGTGTTAACTCCGCTGAGTAGCTCACAAACCTCCCTTGAATAACCTCTTGGTTAATCATGAAGTCCAAGTCAAAGTTCACTGAAAAGGCGGGCAATAGACCTGCCATTAACCCCGAGATTGAAGTAAGTTCCTCAAAGGATATTCATTATGGTATGCATGTATTAACCCCTGGCGCTTAGAATCTGCCACGCGTGCCAAGCAACTACCACGACCTGCTTCGTGAGATGGCCAAGGCCGAAAAGGAGGCCAAAGCCAAAGAGGAGCCCAAGGAGGCTCCCCGTCGTGACCCTCCTCTTGCAGAGCCCATGGACCTTGATGGCGTCGACTTGACTACGGCCCTTGTTGACCATCTGCCCTGTATGTTCTCCATATTGCTACTTGCAACTGCATGTGCTAACTACCTCACAGACAATACCAGACTTGATCAGCGCTACCGTATCCGCTATAGAATCAAGATGATGGAGAACAACCAGTACAAGGTTGTCGCTGGCATGGATCTGCCTGTCAACACTATCATCATTGCCGAAACCCCGATTTTCCACACTAGCGCCAATGACATCGAGGGATTCAGTCAGGTCTTGGCCCGCGTCTGGATGCTTGATTCCCCAGAGAAGGAAGCCTTTGATAGAATGAGACAAGCTCAGGACTTCACTACTCGGTTCATTACGTACCATAGCCGTTTCAGCATCAAGAAGATCAAGGAAATGATTGCCAACAAGTCATTCAAGTTCCCAAAGCATCTCGACTACGTGGGCATGCAAGATGTACAGTCCAAGCTCAAGAATCATGTCTTGAAGAAGTACATCACCAACCGCTTCAAGATCAGCGATGATGCTGCGTGCATCGACGTCCATGAGCCCCTCTATGGAATCTACCAGGATGCCGCGCGTATCAACCATTCTGCAGACCCAAACTGCATTGTGGACATCAATGAAGCACCCCCATTCAAGCTGTTCGTGATCACCACAAAGGACGTGAAGAAGGATGAGGAGCTTACCATTGGCTACCATGATGACATGCACTGTGGTCCTATTCGCTACGGCGATAAGGCTGCCAAGTGCAAGAAGCTGTTTGGCCACACCTGCTTCTGCAAGGTCTGCAAGCCCCCTGTCAGTGATTTTCCTGAGGATGACGAGGAGGAGTCTGACGAGGAGGTGGAGGACGATGACATCAGCTGTGCTATTATGTAGTACACGCGCTTTCTAGCTCCTGGCCTTGAGCCGTTTGTGAGCATCTGAGTAACGAACCGAATATGCGCCCGATATGAAGCAAAGGAATCAATGAGAAATGTCATTATGAATGAATTCATGTCTTCTGCAGTTGCCATGTGAACGTGAATGTTTGCTGTGCCCTTTGTTCATATTTTAGATCTACTCCCACCACTCTTGCACAGCCAAGTAATTTTCATTTTACTTTCCTTTATTGCAAGTGCTGATCTTGGTAAGTTGACTGCTCATCTCATTACCACAGTATACAGGCAGGCCGCTGTCAAGTGATTGTTCAATTCACATTGTTCTCACAAACACTAAGGCCCATTTAAAAGTTTATTCTGAAGTTCTACTGTTCAGCCTGCTGGTGCCAATTAAAGTATGAATAGGAATCGATACTAGCTATTTGAGCTTATATGATTTCTCTACTTAAACACATTGCCTCGTAACCAATGTAGTAAATTATAGTTTTCAGAGATCATGACCACTTGTTTTGACCACAACTGCTATAAATACCCAAAGAACGATATATAGTTTGTAGCTATTTATAGCCCCTGGGTGGTACCGTGCACATAACGCTATTCGCAGCCAGCCGGAGTTGCAGAAGAGAACAGCAAATAATTAATAAGTTCTTGAATTCATAACACACCATGCAATAGAATGTTGCCGCTATATGAATAACGCGCCAGTGATGACAAAATCTACAATACGCCAAAAGCAAACGTCTCGCCCATCCAACGCGCCAACCGCTAATCGAGACCCACCAATGTACTGCAAAGGAATAATAACTGCAAACGCCAACTATGCTCGCTGTGAG
The DNA here is from genome assembly GCA_001630595.1 of Pseudogymnoascus sp. BL308. Classification (NCBI taxonomy): domain Eukaryota; kingdom Fungi; phylum Ascomycota; class Leotiomycetes; order Thelebolales; family Thelebolaceae; genus Pseudogymnoascus; species Pseudogymnoascus sp. BL308. The sequence goes on along the minus strand of LMYD01000408.1, from coordinate 134,637 downwards.
TGAGGTAATGCAATCAGCGTCTATTTCTGGCCATGGCCGCCAATTTCTTCCGCTTCTCCTCCTTCTCCATCTTCAGCCTGTTCTCCTCGGCGAGGGCCAAGGCATCCTCCTTGCGAGCATATCTGGCAGCCCTCTCCTCCTCTTCGTCGACTTCGTATGCCGCAGCTTCCATGTCAGACGAAACATCAGATTCGTAATCCTCCCCTTCGTCCTCGCTGTCGGCGTATGTATAGCGTTGCCGGGAGGGGCCAGGGCTTGGGCGATCACGATCCCGTCCAGCACTTCCGTAAGATGGCTGTGGCTTCTTGGCTGCAGCGGGGTTTGGCCGAGCTGTACCCGTGTATCCTGTGGTAGCGGCAGCCGCCTTCTTCGGTCTCTTCTCTGCTTCTGCCGAAGTTGTTCTGGAGCCCCTCCCATTCTCTCTCGCACCATTGCGACCATCGCGAAGTGGTGGTGTTGGGCCCTTCCGTTTTGCTTTGCCGGTCGCGCCCTTGCTGGTCGACTTCATCTCGTCGCGCTCCCGTTTGGTTGGACCCTTCTCGATGCGCTTGTGCTGGATCTTGCCAACCTGAGTCATAGTCGTTTGTGCCGCCTTTGCGCGAGCCATGATCTCAGCGAACGAGCCCTTCTTCGGAACTTTGGCTGCACTGATTTGAGGGGTCGCTGAGCTCGGTGGAGCACTGGATGACTTCGTGACTGGAGTTGTGGAGGCGGACGATCGACCCGGGAGCGGGCGAACAGGCCTAGACATCGATGATGCTGTTCCCGAGGCCTTTTGCACTGGTGTAGCGACTCTGGGTGAGGCCGTTGCGGGGTAGTCATGTCGGGTGGACTTATCGCTGTGGCGTGGCAGGTCGCCGTCGGCTTTGCGCTTTAGCGGCGCGACAAACGCAGAGGTTGTCGATGGCTTTGGCTGGTCGCCACTTATTTGCGCGAGAAGATCTCCGATCTGCACAAGGTCAGTTGCCATCAAGGGAATAGTGGTGAGAACGTTCTGAAGTTCGGGGGCATGACATACCGGCGGCATCTTGACTGTCGACTTCGGGGGGACGTTCAGGGTGCTTGTCAAACCTAATCGGTCACTGGCTTTGTTCTTTGCAAGTGCATCAGGCACGATTTGAGGCGAGCAACCTCAACGCATATAGCAGACGATAGAAGCCTTTCTCTAGAAACCGCCGCGCTTCATATATATGTCCTTGAGGGGCATATAAGGGTTGGTGGCGATGGCGATGTGTTCACTTAAATCCTCGAGTATGACCAGTAGCACGCCTCTCTGTAAGACATCCAACCGCCCGCCGAGCAAACGTCGGTTATTGCCTAATTGGGAATAGCAGCCCTAATAATCGCGATTCTCGCTAAGGTCCGCCTCGGCGCTAGAGCCAACTCACACAGATGCTAATGCGATCGCGAACTTTCTGATATTTTTTAAAGATCAACCAACTCGACGTTTCAGTCTCCGCCCAACCTGCGGTTAAATTGATTGAATCTCTTGTTTTCGAAATCAAGTGTAAGTTTACTCACATCCAACGACTTGAATCACCGGTGAATACTAGCTGGTGTTCAATCGCACACGTCTGCCGCTCGAACGCCTCGCTGACGATTTCACCTCCAGACATCAGACAAAATGAAGCACCTCGCAGCATACCTCCTCCTCGCCCTCGGTGGCAACGAGGCCCCTACCGCCGCTGACGTCTCCGGCGTCCTCTCTTCCGTTGGAATTGAGGCCGACTCTGAGCGCCTCGACGCCCTCATCGCTGAGCTCAAGGACAAGGACATCAACACCGTACGCTACCACTGGAACCTATTAACAACGAACCTTTGCTAACTTCTTTTTGCAGCTGATCTCTGAGGGTTCCGAAAAGCTCGCCTCCGTCCCATCTGGTGGCGGTGGTGGTGCTGCTGCCGCTGGTGGCGCCGCCGCTGGTGGTGCCGCTGAGGCCGCCCCAGCTGAGGAGAAGGAGGAGGAGAAGGAGGAGTCCGATGAGGACATGGGCTTCGGTCTCTTCGATTAAGCGCACAATATCACTGCCTTGCCGAAATGGGAAGAGTGTAGCGCTGGGATTATGGGGCAAGCTGTGCGATCTCCTCTTGAACTGGGAATATGCTTGGAACAAGGGCCTGCAGATTGATCTACTTGTCTCTCGATAACTTCTGTTTACATGATATCCATAAATACAATGAGACGTGCTTCCTCCATACAGAGCCGTTGCTAAATACTGTGTCTGTTGCTGATTACTTGTGATTTGAAAATTGAAATGACTATGAAGAGTATCGAATGCATTAACCCACGAAACCAGATCACGAATTAAACCGTAAACTCATGTATAGATCTAAAGTATCAATATCAAAGAGATTCCCTATCAAACCATTCCATATCCTGCGCATATTGTCCTGATGAGGCTCAACCAAAATCTCCGCCAAGATTTTCCGCTCCGCTGGGGTCTTGCCCTAACCAAGCTCCGCCCGTGCCCGCTTAGCGCCCGCCCGCCTCACGGAATATCGAAAAGTGTGAGCCCATCTCGACGACCTCCTCATCAACCACAATCGCCGACAACTTTCGACGATATACCGCAATCATGGCTGACGACGAATACGTGAGTGCCACCTACCCAATCCGATGCCTCTCAATTGAGCGCGCAACCATTCCAAAGGAACCCCCAAGCTGACCATGTCTTCGCGCACAGAACGCAGCTGAGGCTGCCGAGATCAAGAAGAAGAGAGCGTTCCGCAAGTTCTCCTACCGCGGCGTAGACCTCGAGCAGTACGACCTCCCACACCCATAAACCCGAACTCTTCATCTCTACCCCCATTATACCCATATACACATGTCCACAGCACGTCTAGAATACAAAGGGGAGCCCCCAGCTAACCCTCGTTCAGACTGCTCGACCTCTCTTCCGACCAGCTGCGCGACATCGTCCACGCGCGCGCCCGTCGCCGTTTCAACCGCGGTCTCAAGCGCAAGCCCATGGGTCTGATCAAGAAGCTCCGTAAGGCTAAGCAGGAGGCCAAGCCCAACGAGAAGCCAGACGTCGTCAAGACCCACCTGCGTAACATGATTGTCGTCCCAGAGATGATCGGCTCGGTCATCGGTATCTACTCCGGAAAGGAGTTCAACCAGGTCGAGATCAAGCCTGAGATGGTCGGTCACTACCTCGCCGAGTTCTCTATCTCTTAGTAAGTTTACCTCGCCATATTTCGGGCTGCGTTTGGAACAGTAACTAACAAGTAAACAGCCACCCAGTCAAGCACGGTCGCCCCGGTATTGGTGCCACCCACTCTTCCCGTTTCATCCCCCTCAAGTAAATGTTGCTTGGGATGGGCTTTCGGGTCGGTGTTGGGAGTCGGAATGCGTGGTTTGCGATGGACTATGGTCGGATATGGCTGTAGCATCACTGATAGCAATGAATACGATTTCCAAACTTCAAATTTAAACTGGAGCATATATGTGATTGTGGTTACTGGGCGTTGGACTGGACTGCTCGACCTGCATATTTACTAACTTAAATGCACCACCGATCATTTACACCATGAAGAATACATGCCTCCCCCCATATTCAAAGCCCATATGCCCGCAACATCTCTCCCTGGATATCACGTCCTTCAGATCTCTCCCTACATATATCCCCCAGCACCTCGAAGAATCTTCTAAATTTTTCTCTCACCAGCAGCTCCCTCCTATCACTTCCCACCGAACACCCACCCCCTATCGCCCCCCCTTATATCCGCCCCCCAAACCTCCCCCTCCCCATCAACTCGTTCCAAATATCATTAACCTTCGCCCCCTGCTGTCTCAAACTATGCATCACCCCCCTCTGCTCCCTCAGCACCTCCTCCAGCCTCCTCCTCCCCTCCGCCGCCTCCTCCGCAGCCCTCGCCTGCGCTGCTGCTGCTGCTGCACCGCCTCCGCCCCCGACTCCGGCGCCGGGATCGTAGTAGGAGTTCGCTTCTATGTTGTCGGCTGTGCGTTGGAGCTTGGAGAGCTGCGTGGCGAGGGTGGTGAGGGTTATGGCGGCGGGGTTGGGGGCGGGAGGGGGGACGGTGCGGGGGGTGCGCGGGGGGGACGGGGGGTCGAGGGTTTCGTCGTAGTCTGGTGGGTTGTTAGTATGGGATAGAGGTATATGAGGTGGGGTGTAAAGGGAGGGTGGTGAGCTTACGCTTTCGACACATTGTAAGAGGTGGGTAACTGTCGGGGTCTATCATTTTGAGGTTATTGCAACCTGAGACCTCGCAATTATCTGGGGCTTGTTAGCAGAGATCTTGGTGGGTTCAGGGGGTTACATACGAGCGCGGCAGTAGCCATATGTTTGATTGCGGGCACTGAGATGACAATTCAGTTTTCGGCACTCATCTGAAAATTGTCAGTTCTTATTCTCATTTGTGATGCATATGGGGATTCTGGGAACGTACGGATGGGGCAGTAGCGGGTGAGCGTGACTTTGTCCCTTTCCAGGTATAAGGTCCGCGGGTTGCGGCACATGTCGAGTTCGCAGATATCTAGATGCGTGAGTGGGGGTTGGGTAGCGAGCTGGGGAGAGGAGGCTTACGGTCACTGCAGTAGAAGTGGTCGCCGATGCAGCGTTTGGTGCAGTCGCTCATGGGGCAGGTGTCTGAGTTTGTCAGAGATGATACCGTGACTGGGAGGGGAGGGGAGACTCACGCAAGCTGCAGAACTCTGAGCCGGGTTTTTTGTCTCTTGTGCATTGAGAGCTCGTGCATGCTGAGTCTGTGTGTATTATTAGAATCCTGTGGCCGTTTAGATGATCTGAGAGGATGAGAGACGTACGGCGTGAGCAGAATGGCTGGTATTCTCCATCTTTTCGTATGCGGTTGCTCGGGCAGCTGTCGTGCGAGCATTTTATATCTGCTCATGTGTGAGACTTGGTCTTCTCTTCCTAATTGGCGGGTTCACTCACGGGTGGCACATAGTTTCTCGTCGCCGTCTACGATATCACCGCAGCCTTTTTTGGTGCATGTGTCTGCTTGTCATTAGTATTGGTTTGATGAGGGGGAGGCTCGCACATACGTGTGGTACAGTAGAGTTGCCACTTTGGGTGGCTTCGTTCGCAGCCATCTCTTACGCATTTGTCTGTAGAATGTGAGAATTCTGGCTATACATGGCATTGGTTGCAGCTTACGCTCTGGGCAGTACATGAAGTGCTTTCTCTTCAGGACGTTATATTTTCTAGGAGTAAAGCATCCGTCCGCGTCACATTGATCTACGGCCTGGTTATTCATGTTCTCGTTGTAGGCACTCTAATTGCAATTACTCACGATGCTCGCAGCAGTCCCACCATCCTTTATCTGGAGACCCTACTCGTTGCTCAGAGCAACCAGTGACTGTGCATTGATAGTCTAGGCGGGATAAGTATTTGTGAAGTCGGGGCGGTTAGGAGCCATGGATTGCAAAGAACAGCTTGGGTTGGCTTCTCCAATCAATCGAACATGGTGCCTTGGGAGTCGTGGCACTCACGGACTACGCATCTCTTCACTCCGCTTTTTATCACTTTGTTGAAGCACGGGGCTTCGCCCTGGAAGCCGATACAGGTATCTTGGAGCAGAATAAACGTCAGCGTGGCACTGGGGAATAAATATGCACGTGGATATCTGGAGCTTTAATTTACAAAGACGACGTACGAATATCACAGTAGTCCGAGGGCTTTGGCAACGGCACGTTCCCCACGTTCTTCGAGATGACCAGCTTCCGGCAGCCTTCCCCAAAAGCACATTTATGAATCGTGGCGCTCGGCGGCCTCCGTTTCTGCGGCTTCCCTCCGACCATGAAGTCGGCGAGGAAGCCGCGGTCGTTCAGATCTGGCGCTGAGCTGCGAAAAGACATTGTGCGTAGTTGCAGAGCAGAAACACGATGTCCGTCTCATGAGCGTCATACGCTCGTCTCTTAACACTTTTTTCAACATGTGGAACTGTGGCTGAGAGCTGAGCGCAAGGCTAGGCTACAGTTCAGCTGCCGGGCGCGGCTCCTCGCAGGGCGTTATTGATTGGGCGCGCCTGCATCGTGGAGGGCTCGGAATGGGATTATGCAGGCGCAGCGATTGGCCAGGGGGTGGAAAACTCGGTGAGGAAATGGGGGCAGGAGGTGCATGAGCATGGACACACAAGAGCAGAGCATTGAGAAATGGAGTTTGTTGGGGGATTGATATGCCCGTGTGGCTTCTGCCCGTGGTATGGTAAGACGTGGGTAGAGAAACATGTACGAGCAACTGCATTGGGGGCGCAACGAGTAACTTACCAGCAACTGGAGATTATTCAGCAGCGTGTTCTCGCCGTTGGCCGAGTGCGCACGCGCGCATGGTGAGAATGTCATTGTTGCAAGGCTGAGTAATTGGGGAGGTGAGGAGGTGAGGAGGTGAGGCTGTGCAGGGAGGTGCAGCATGGGCGATCATGGACAGATGAGACAGATGAGACGGCGGAAGTAAGGAGAGTAAAGATGGCCAGGGCCGGATAGCACGCACTGCATATACCATACTGCACATAGGTAGAGTATAGAATGGCACGGCATGAGCACATGGGCTGAGAACGACCTACATTTGGACAATATGAAGCTGGAGATGCACAGGGAGAGGAGAAGATGATGAGGATGAGGGTGAGAAGGAGATGAGAAGGACAGTGCAGTTACAGTACAGTACAGCACAGTACACTACTAGCCCCAACAGTGTGACATTCCCCTACAGCAGCCCCTACAGGCCCCTACAGCCACTGTAGCCACTAAGATTACAGGCCCCTACAGCCACTGCAGGCCCTAAATACAGCCCACTACAGCTACAGCCAGCCAGACTGCCCACGCCCTATCCCCAATCCAGCCTAGCGTCTTGTCACCTCATCCCTCGCCACCGAAATCGGGCCAGAATAGCAGGAAATGGCAGAAAACGGCAGAAAAGAGGCGGGAACACGCAAAAAACTTGGCTTATCTGTTATCTATACCGCCCCCCAATCCCCCCGTGGCGGGGTACGCCGGAACCATACGGTGAACGGGAAAGTCTGAAATTAGTTCAATTAACCCCCAATTGACCAATTAAGGATTTTAAATTCAATGTATTTAATTGTGATTTTATTTTTGACTCATTGAGGACCCATTAAATACCGCAATCGCTCCCTTCTGGTCCCCCTCCTTACACTTCTGAACTATCTCCAGATCTTCATCCAGAGATCTGATCTCTTCATTCTCAAACCATGGCTCCCAGCGCTATCCATTTCACCGGCGAGGTGCCTTCCGCCTCCAAGCTGGCCACCGCCGCCAATGCGGCTTCACAGGAAAAAGCAAATACCGCCAGCCACACCCCATCCCAGCGCTACCTGAGCACACGCGGCGGGGAATACAGCGTACGCCACCAATGAACCGTCTTCTCTTAATTGATTTGAATTTAACAAAAGTGGCTGACGAACATCTCTCTCCCTCCAGCTCTCCTTTGAAGATGTCGTCCTCAAGGGCCTCGCATCCGACGGCGGCCTCTTCATTCCCGAGGAAATCCCCTCTTTACCCGCCGACTGGGAGTCCGCCTGGAGCGACCTCTCCTTCGCCGACCTCGCCCACGCCATCCTCTCGCTCTACATCTCGCCCTCCGAGATCCCCTCCGCCGACCTGAAGGAGATCATCGATCGCAGTTACTCCACCTTCCGCGCCCCAGAGACGACCCCACTCGTCCCGCTCGACAAGGAGAAGAACCTGTACCTGCTGGAATTATTCCACGGCCCGACCTGGGCATTCAAGGACGTTGCGCTGCAATTACTCGGAAACCTCTTTGAGTACTTCCTCGTGAGGCGCAATGAGGGCAAGACCGGCAAGGACAGGCATCATCTCACCGTTGTCGGCGCGACAAGTGGCGACACCGGATCCGCCGCCATCTACGGTCTGCGCGGCAAGAAGGATGTCTCCGTCTTCATCCTGCACCCCAAGGGGCGCGTCAGCCCAGTCCAGGAGGCCCAGATGACCACCGTCCTCGACGCCAACGTCCACAATCTTGCCGTCGAAGGCACCTTTGACGATTGTCAGGTANTCTTCGCCGACCCCATCACCAACGCCAGCCAAAAGCTGGGCGCCGTCAACTCCATCAATTGGGCGCGCATCCTCGCCCAAACAACCTACTACTTCGCCTCCTACTTCGCCCTCCAAAAGCGCCTCCCCGCGGCCGCGAAGCCGCGCTTCGTCGTGCCCACGGGCAACTTTGGCGACATCCTCGCCGGCTACTTCGCCAAGCGCATGGGCCTCCCCGTCGACAAGCTCGTCTGCGCGACCAACGAGAACGACATCCTCGACCGCTTCTGGCGCACGGGAACCTACGAGAAGAACCCCTCTCACTCGCCCTCGGCGGCCGAGGGCCTCGCTGTCGACGGCGCAAAGGCGCACACGGATGGGGTTCGCGAGACGCTGAGCCCGGCGATGGATATCCTCGTCTCCTCCAACTTTGAGCGTCTGCTCTGGTTCCTCGCGTACGAGTACGCGGCTGGTGCCGGCATGGACGATGAGTGGACCAAGCAGCAGGCTGGGCAGGAGGTTGCGGCGTGGCACACGCAGCTTAAGTCGGCTGGTGGATTCTCCGTCAATGCTGATATCCTCAAGTTCGCGCAGCGCGACTTTGATAGTGAGCGCGTGACTGATGTGCAGACTACCCAGACTATCGCCGATTTCTTCGATAGCGCCGAGTACGTCCTTGACCCCCACTCGGCAGTTGGTATCGCGGCGTCGTTGCGCAGCTTGTCCCGCGCTGAGGGCGTGCCGCATATCTCCCTCGCCACCGCGCATCCGGCCAAGTTCGCTGGTGCAGTGGAGGTAGCGCTCAAGGACAAGAAATTCGATTTCGCCAGCGTGCTGCCGGAGGAGTTTGTCGGTCTTCAGGAGAAGGAGAGGAGAGTTACGGATGTCCCCGCTGGTGCCGGGTGGGAGGGTGTTAGGGAGATCGTGGTGAAGCAGGTTGAGGAGGAGTTGAGCGGTGAGAGAGCATAGATGATGCGTGGAGGATGGTATAGAGGTACATACTTATGTTAGAGCGAGCGAGTTGAGGGGATACACAGAACAGTCCGCGCGACTATAAACCACACACAAACAAACACAAACCGAGATTTGGGAGGGTAATTTAAAGTAGCTGCTCGGTCTACGTCAGATAATGGCGCAATTTTGAATTTTTGGGTGGAATATCCTGATTGCATAGGTCTTATCTATCCATTGTGGCCATCTTCTCTCAGTTCTGGAGTTGGAGATGGGCAGGGAGGGTAGCTGAACACAGGATAGACATCATATTGGGTGGCCTATTTGATATATACAGCACATATAAACATATACGTGGCAGGCATAGAAGCCTCGCAATGGCAATACTATATTTTTTCAGGCGCACCATCATTATACACAACTGGCACCAAACCTCTTATCAATCCAAACTCAACGCCCCAATGAGCCGCATATTGGAAAAATATTTTTTATTTCCGTGTTACACTTACACAATGAATGCTGTCCGCTTCGATCCTACAATTATAATCCTTTTGTATACCCCCCTATTATCACGCCGAAAGGCGCATAGTAATTTCTTCCTCCACTATACCGCCGTTCAGAATACCCCCTCATCCATTCACTACCACCTCATATATATATATATTCTTACCCCCCGCTGCTCCAGTACACCACAAACAAAAGTAAATATTAAACGTGAAAAGAAAACACCGAATCCCACCGCCAGACTCTCCATCGCACCACAAGTAATGTATGCTATGTCGGTAAATCCTGAACAGAACGCCCTCCATAAAAGAGAAACATCCACCATAGGAATGCTATTCAAAGCCATGCCACAATATCCCAAGCAGAGTTGTAGCGAAGGCAGATCAATGCCGGTGGAATGTTGTGTGAATTTAGAACCGGAATGGCCGATACAAACAATCCTTGAAGAAAATCAGGAAGACAAGAACCTGGATATGTATGTATGGAAACATATAACTTCTCTTCCCAAGCACCCCAATGGCAACTGATTACCAGCTCGAAGTGGCAACAGATCCAACTCCGTTAGCTGCTGCAGTTCTCCAATCTACCTCAGCATTGCCCTGGCGCTCCTCATTTTGGCGGTTAACTTTGGCCAAAAACTCGGCGGCCGTATACCCGCCCGCTGATGCGGATCCTGGCCTTGATGGTGGCCGATTTTCATGTCGAACCGAAAGACCGGAAGCAGATCGTACAACCTTGGCTGTGGGGACGTCAAACGTGAACGACGAGTGTGGCCTTGGTCCAGGAGCCAGTGAGGGAATCGCAGTCCCGCCATAGTTCGGGAGACATCCTACAGCATGAGTTGATGATAACCCGGAAAGCGGCGAAGAAACGGCGGGGTTATTCTTGAGCATCCCGAGTAGAAACGCCGACGTAGTTGAGCTATAGGGCTTATTCAATTTCGCCGCAACTTTCGAGGCATGCTGTGGAGAGCACAGGCTCTTGGAAGCACCCCACGAGTCTACAGGTACCACTTCATCATTGTCGTCGTGCAGGGCAACATCCTTGCCTGGCGAAATTCTACCACCTACGACTGGTTCTGGTCGAAGAATTAAAGCTTGTGATTCCTCACCTAATCCCTGTTCTTTGGATGTGGCACTACTGTCCTTTGACTTCCGAATTATCGTTGATGCCTCACTGTAGCGACCTTGGCCGACCGGAAGAGCAGATCCCTTCTGTGGGGATGGCGGATAAAAGTCTTGCCCATCAAATTTTGGCAGGCCCTTGAGGAATTCCTTACTGGCATTACCCCAGTATAAGTGTCGAGCACGAACTTCTTCGGGGGTGAGAGGTCTCGTATACATGAGTTCGTGGGATCGAGCCTCTTTCCATGGTACCCCAGGCGGAGGATATCCCATCAAATACGGCATGCCCGGGGTATGATTAGAAGTCGAGGCCACAGTACGAGTATCTGCAAGCACTTGGGTAGATCCATTGACCTGGGGCTGTCCTGCTGGAACCGAATGGCGTCCTTCGTAGCTCTGAGTTTCGAGAGCTTCCGGGGTAGGTGCTTTCTCAACCAACGTTGTATTTGATGACATCGACATGGGATGGTTGTCCCCACCCTTTGGCCCAGCCCATGCATTGCCAGTGCCTCTCAGGCGGCTTTCAATATCTTGGCCATGCTCTTCTAGGCTACTAGTGGTTTCGCCTAGTGTTATGCCGTCGGTTTCGCCCACATCTTTCGGTGCAGTACGTGGCTTAATAACAGGTGGCTGGACATGGACAATAGGTGGCTCCGGCTGCACAGCATGAGGCTGCAAATCCTGCTGGGACCTAGGTTTGAAAGGGGCCGCCTTTGCCGCAGAGAGGCTCAGGCGCGTTCGTCCTAGCTGCGAAGACTTCGCGACAGATGCTTTGGAAGCTGGCACAGGAGTGGGGTCATGAAATGGCTCAGATCGGTTGACCTTTGATGTCGGGGGTTGGTGAGTCGGCCCTTGTTCATATACTCCGTCGAAACTTCTTGTTTGGTGGTACGCTGGAGCGCCGACCCAACTTGGAACAAGTAGGGGGGTGTTGGGACCCACGGCATGAGGACGAGGGTGGGCTCCCGGGAAAGAGTGACTGAAGTCCTCCGAAGGTAGTAGGGCCAAGCTTGCTTCAAGAGTTTGGATTTGGCTCTCGACGTAGAAACGTTGCTTCTTGACGTGCAACTCGTCAATCTGATGCTTGTTGTGGTCCAGCTGATGATCGAACTTCTTGATCTCATCTTTGAGAGCCTTTATCTTTTGCTTCACGTACCCTGGCTGGTTATACGGAGGTTGATCAAGACCAGGTAGCGGTGGCATGGAGACCATCCCGTTACCAACTGGCTTTGAGTGGCCGGATGGCGCAATACCTCCAAAACCAATGTGTGAAAGGTTCTGCACGATTGGAGGGGTTGAGAGTGGGTTCAGGCCCAAGGGAGGCTCAGTGGAGTTGAATATGCCGTGAGGAACTGGCAGGTATTGGGACGGCTGAAGGTTTCCAAGCATATTGAATGGAATCACAGGAACTCCGCGAGGGATTTGAAAGTCGGATGGGAGAGGGTAAACCATCTGCCCATTAACCATGAAAGGCTTTGTCATATCGAATTGGCCTGGCGGAGACAGTTTGATTGGGTGAGGGCCAGCCGAATTGTTTTGGTCCGAGACATTTGGAAGATGGCCTGGAGCTGGAACCTGCGGCTCAGCAATTGTTGTGGGCTGTTGTAGAGTTCCGGGATTCAATGGCTTCTCTAAAGAGTGAGAGGTTGGAGCAGTAGCAATGTTCGAATTTGTGGAATTTGTGGTTGGGTTATTGATAGGCAGCTGGTTTGGGTCGGAAGGTCTCAAGGCTGCACCTTCTTGCCAGTTCAAATCTCCGGATCCTGCAACCTTCTTGTCTTGCTTGGACTCGAAGAAAAATTTGTCGCGGTTCCAGACGAATACCGGTTGTGGAGGGGCGCGGATGTTTGGAACAATTCGGCCGCCGGCTGTCACCCGAACGTGTGTTGGCGAAACAACGGCACGGTAGAATTTCTGGAAGTTCTCGGCCTTCTGCGCATGGTATCCAGATGGTGCGGAGAGAGGCTGACTTGATCTATCAGAGTCATCACGACGCTTGAACTGCCATTGAGTCTCTTTGAGGGAGTGGCGGATGGGATGGCCACGGTACACAATCTCCTCCTCGTCGGACTCCAAAGAGATCTTGCGTCTGTGAAGACGACTGTTTTCAGAGCCACCAGCATCGTCCCTATTTTTGAAGTTTGGGACACGTCGCAGAACCCTCGTAGGGCACGACTTGAGGCCAGGATCAGACATTATTTGTGCTGGTAATCGTAGAAAATCTGGGGGGAGATGTGTTAGTGAATTTGTAGATTGCCAAAGGGCAGTAGAGTAGACCAGCGTTAACACGTACCAGCACTGGTATTATTCATCTTTGTTACGTCGCAAATGATTACAGGCAATTGGTCTCGCAAGAAGAGCAAATCCTCCCTTGAGTATCGCAGCTCTTTTGAGGTCTGGCCGCTGGAGCGACTGGATTCAGTGGCTGACATTGATGGGGGTTCGATCTTGGGCATCCAGCAGGTTTGAATGAAAGGGTATCAGCAAGTTTAAATTTTGGGGGAAGGGGGTTTGGTGGTGAAGGGATGAATTAAGGAAGAAGAGAAAGCAAGTAGATGCGATGAAAAGTTTGTTGTTGTTCAGAAAGGTGCGAAGTCAGAAGGTTGCTGTGGGGGTAAGCGCGACTGGCGGCAAGAAGGGGGCGGGTTATAGACAACAACAAAGGTAGCGGCAGAAAGAGCGAGAGGCGGCAAAGGAAGGCGCAACCCTCTACCCGATAATTCAGACTGCATAGCGCTTACTGCACATCAAAAATACACACGCTGGAAGATATGCTATATGAGATCTATGATAAAGATTCCATGTTTCAAGCTCTGGCCCTGCGGATTATGAAATATAGAGGCTAGAAAGAAAGGATAGCAATCACAGAATCTCAAGCTACCGTCTATCACAACAAGGCCTAATATTGGCCTGTCTAAGATGAATAACCCAAGATTGAGAGAGACAGCTGAAAATGCACTTATCTTGAATCCCATACTCTACGGAATGAACCCCCTACCTACAAATAACTCTTCCATTTCCTACTGAGCACTTTTTTGCACATCGAGACCTCTGTTGGGGCTTCTGATAGCTCTATATGTACATACCAATAAAAATGATTATAGTAATATAATAAACTCCTTGCTAAGTTGATATTGCCCTTATGTTGACGTTGACACTGACACTGACACTGATGTCGTCTCTATTAACTATCTAACTTAACCAGTCGCTTATGTAATCTTAGCTCAAGCTGTTAGCGATCACGTGATCACGCGTGTTTACTCGCGTCTCCATATATTCCCCGGCTGGATACCACCTTCTTCCTTCTTCAACCCATTTGCAACTCATCGCCAGTTTCAATGCGCCCGGCACGTTGCCCTGGCCAATATGTTCCGTTTAGATTCTCGCCAGAAATATTCGACCGGCAGAGGCCTCAATTTCTCAACTACAGGACCCAATCCATCGGCAGCTCGTTGTTCGCGGCCCAGATCATCATCATCGCACAGGACTGGCACCTTCTCTCAACCTCTGTAACAAGAGGTCACAAAATAGCAACGCGCCTTCCCCATAGTCATCCATTACTCATTTTCCGAAAGGAATGCCTCTGGCCTCTTCCCCAGTCCAGCAACCTCCCGCGGCGTCGCATCCTCGAGCTCCGCGCGAGTCTCACTATGAGCATGCCGCGATCGGTTCCACGTCTGGTTGCAGCCCCCCCGATGGGTGGACAACATGGACTGGGGTTGGGAATGGGTATTGGAACTTAACCCTAAGTAATCGTTGGTTTTTTCAAGTTTTGCAGATATGTTGCTCGGCTTGTTTACTACGCCTTTTGGTCCGAAACTTGTTAAGCTGAAAAGTGGTGCAACAGAAGATCAAAGGGCCGAAACACAAGCTGGGGAGCCCAGAGTCTTCGAACACAAAAGAGATGTTCCTATGAGCCATTCTGGTAATACCCTCCGCGGGGGAGCTCGTCAGGTTCATCTGCTGGGCGTTATACTCTGATCAAGTCCCGACTGTTTCTTTGGTGCCCAAGTTATTGGTACGGTGGGATATACGTGTTGGTTACATATATGCAGCTCTCGGTGTGGAGGTTGTATTCGGGTGTTTTCAACTGGACTGTTTTCGATGAAAGTCGTTGACAACTTTCTGTCTATCAACTCGTTGCTAATTGCCAACCGAGGAGTCTCGCGGCAGAGCTCAAATACATACCCCACATACATACTGCCTTCTACACCGTCTCCTTGGCTATGCTCCCATTCTTGCCTCGATCCATCTCGTAGGAATTGTCAGACTCTGGCAGAGCGAGGTTTCGACGGCTTCCATACAGAGAGCTTTTAGCCTTGAATGGCCTGATTTTGCCCTGCCAGTAGCGGGATTTCAGGTCTTCATACAGAGATGGTGCAGAAGGTGGTACTTGGTTTTACCAAGAAATGGTTATATTTGTTTAGCTCCTGCATTGCCCTGAGCTCGACGTTGTTGTAATGACCTCAGAGATGGCAGAATGCGAATTCGGTTCAGGGAAGCATTCCATATGTTCCTATTGACTAACTTTACAATCACTGTATCCACCCCATCGTACCTTGACGACCATTTATTGGCCCAAGAAACCTTTGCCACGGCAACAGCCACAGGCGTTGTTGGTGCTTGCATCAAAGTCACGATCAGCTGCATCAACCTTCTCCTCATGGCCCCGTCCATGAGATGTCTGGAGGGCGCTAACACAATGTCAGTTCCTTCTTGGGATTGGCCACTGCGCGATCAATGCGTTCCACGGTTTTTGTTGATGTCTTTTGTCCGTTTGTGCCCGCTTGCTTATTCCAAGCGAGGAATCGAAAAACTTATCTCTGAGGGCATTGCTTACAAACAGAGAGAAGTTTGCCCGTTCTCCGCGCGATGATGGTCTGGACCCGAGCTTCGAACTGCCAGTGGACCGGTTGCCTGTCGGAGTTGTGTGTCTCTGTCGGGGTAACAGTATTTTGAGGAAGGTCTATGGGAGCATATTCGCTAGGGTGCATGTCAGGGGTGAAATTGGTGTAGTTGCAGATGGCGAGTCCACTCCTCTTTGCTCACACGACTGACCTTGCCCTCTGGTGCATCTCTAGTTAAAGAACGGCTTGGAACCGCTTGTGTGGGACCCATCTCGAGTTGGAGTCAAGGTTTTGTACCTGTCCGCACTTGCGGGGAAGGGTTTAGTTCTGATGCTGGTGATGTTTCCTTTCGAGGCCTCGGGATGCTGTGATGAGTCAGGATGGACTCTAAAAGCGGTACCTTTTAACAGAGGTATCGCCACTTTTTTTTCTCGATAAGTCCCCCTTACCCAATGGATACTTTTGTCAGATTGCTAACACTCACTCATACTAGCAGACTCCAGCATTGCGAGGCAATGCCGGCCCATAACACGAAGCCCATAGTGAAGTTAAAAGCCTATAAAGCCTAGATTATCCTATTTTTTTTTTGTTCTAGATTTTGACTGTTGCCATTGCCCTTATACGATGGCCATACTTGAAAATGACAAATGGCACTGGCACCAGCGCAAGCGCAATAAATGCCAAGAGAGAGTTGCCCCATCCAAGTCCCAATGCATCATACATATCTTCGCCAGCCAGCGGCAAAAACGCCCCCCCAAGAGACCTAAGGACCATATTTGCGGCCAGAGCCGATGCCGAATAGATGTCGAATGTGTCGACAAGGTAGTTTAATATGGATTGCTGGGATGGCCATTAGCAGGGACTTACAACGTACGTTTTCGGTGAACTTACAAATACCATTACCAGAGCATGGCCAAAGATTCCGGTGCCAATTATCGGCACAATCCAGTGTACTTGCTTCTCGGCTGCCCAGCCATACATGAACAGTCCAATAGGCATTAAAACAGCTCCAAAGCACATAGCCGGGACCCGATGCTCAGGCTGAGGGCCCGTTGCTTTAGCCAGCCGATCCAAGATCTTATCACTCGTAAAGTAATAGAGAAATGCTCCCAACACCGAACCAACACCACAGCCCAGAAAAGATAAGCCCACGGCACCCGGTGAGAAACTGTACTGCTCCTGGAAGATGATTGCGAATGTCGTGAAGAGGATGTATAGGTACCCATAGCCAACCGCGAGGTATATGGATAGTATGAGCACGATCGGATTGACCAACATGCGCAGTGGCCGAACGAGCGAGCGTCGAAGGTACGCACTAGCCTTCATACCAGTGTGGTACTGCGAGCGGAATTTATACTTGGGATAGTCCTTCTGCATGCGAGTAGTTTTGCGGCCGAGAAGTGTCGGCGCGAACGTCTCCCGCATGACAGCAAAGGTCAACAGCGTGACGCAGCCGGAGAGGATGGTGAGGATCCAGAAAATCCAGCGCCAGCCCAGTGACTGGACTGCGAACCCGCCGCCTACGGGCCCTACTACGGGGCCGAGGATGGGACCCATGGAGAAGAGGACCATGGCCTTCCCGCGGTGGTGGATGGGGATCACGTCGGCGATAGTGCCGCCTCCGATGGCCAACGCAGCGGCGCCGGCGCATCCAGCCAAGAAGCGGAAGCCGATGAGCATGTTTAGGCTCTTCGCCTCGGCGCAGGCAATGGTGCAGAGGAAGAAGAGGACGTTGCTGCAGTGGTAGATGGGGAGGCGGCCGTAGAGCTCTGAGAGCGGGGAGCAGACGAGGGGGCCGATGACGAAGCCAAGGACGAAGACGGAGACGACAAAGGCGGAGAGGAGGGGCGATTCGACGCCGAATTCTAGCATTAGGGTTGGGACGCTGGGGGCGAACATGGAAGAGGCTAGGGGACTGTTTGAGGATTTGTTAGATATGGGTTTTTGGAGTGCATGAGGGGTCGGTCCTACGTGATGAAGGTGATGAGGCTGACGTTGGCTACTGTGAGCCATCGCCGCGCAACTGAGAAGTTGAGCGGGTTGGCCTTGTCGTCTGGGCCATCCCAACTGACTGTGTAGACGCCCGGAGCCTCAAGGTCTGCAGTTAGACCTGGGACTGCGAGGATGGCCTCCCGCGTTGGCGCGGGGAGCAGCTCCTCCTTTCCATGGCAGGGGATGCTGTTTCTACGCTCGGCGGAGGCCTCTAGCTCCTTCTCGTCGAGGATGATGGATGCCTGTGTGGAAGGGACAGAGGTGGTCATGGCAGTCATTCAACCCATGGAAAGCATTAACCACAAGCAAGCAAGCAGCAGCACGGACAAGCAAGGTCACTATAGGAAACAAAGAACTGAATAATCAACCAACGTCCTAAGAATTCAAGAATAGTCACCGTGGGGCGGAATTGGGCGCCTTTAAGGCTGGGCAGGGTCATCCATCTCGCTCTAAAAGCTGGCTAACGTCGCAGCAAAACCAGACCAGCTGGACCGGGCTCTCGTTCTGACCGGGTCCGCGATTCCAGCATGGCCATCCATGACATGAGTCCCTACCCCATGGCGCAAAAAAGGTATGCAGCGCTCGCGAAGGGCGCCAGAGTGGATTTTACTCCAATCGGCAGCTGGGTTTTCGTGGCGGGCGTGGAGTACAGACGTGCGCTACGGAGCGCTATGCTGGTTGGAGGGTGGGGAGCTTCCGATCATTGTGTGCCGCACTCCCGTAGTGTGCGTGCTCCCTCGTGGTGGCTTGGGATTTGGGGTCGGGGAGTCGGGGAGTCGGGGGGTGGAGGGGGAGCTCCAGGTTAAAAGGCGGTCATCACCCACACGTTCCATCCACATATATCCGCATGCAGTATCCCTTCCCCTCTCCCCTCCTTCTCCCCCCTCTTTTTGGCTCGGTGTTAGGGTTGTGGTGAGGAGACCGACGTCGGACCGAGGCGAGGCAAGAGAGCGGATCTAGATCCGCTCTGGAGTCTCCATGGGGCCTCCATGGGGGGTCCGAGGTGGACATCAAGCGAATACGCTTCATGAATAAGCTCCAGGGCAATGATGGGGCGATCCTGTCAAGCCGTATAGGCTGGTTAAAGGCGAGATATATATATTATATATAATATGATACCCAGTAATGGAAGGGGGAGCAGGTGCCGTGAGAATCAGTCGTTTATCTAATGAACAGTTAATGTCGTGAAGAGCTGCCGTGAAAGAACCCTACCTGCTTACATCCACCCTCACGCCATGCCCCGCACGTTTCTTTCGCACCTTCTTCCGAATGGCGGTATGGCGCCTTGGTGGTCAATTCTCATATTACCAATCACCAGGCCAAGTGCTGGTAGCAGGGCTTGATGCTGTAGATCACTGGTGACTTCTTCTGGTGCTAAAAAGTATCTCCAGAACCCAAATGGGGGACAGTAATGAGGTAAACTCGTCATTCCTTACTCGTACAGAGGCTATATTCAGTAAATCCCCTGTGTACTAGTCAGTGTAAGTAGCTATCCGTGACATAATAGCCGGCAATGAACATGCGTACCATCATCGCCATAACTCGAGACTATAAATCCCAATGTCTCACCCCGGAAGAATATATTTCTGGCATTGATTGATTCACAGAAATCAGCCCTCTATAATGCCAACTTAACGCTCTCATCACAATCAACTGCGTCGATAGTTTAAGGGTAGAATGTGAGCTTCCCAGTCTAGAAATAGCTGGGGTCTGCGGTAACGTGGACTTCTAACGTGTTTGCTCACGGTCCGGGTTCGAGTCCCGGTCGACGCACAAATTATCTTTTTGCTGTTTTTGGCAGTTTATACTTTTGCTGGATTGATTGGAGTCTATGCTTGATTGTGCGTATGATATGAGTCGGATGATAGCATTTTGCTCCCTATTGCTAATTTGCTAATTGGTGACTGAATTGATGCTGAACTCACGTATGAATCAGACGGCACATCCGGACCGGAATCCCCTCGTTCTGGCTGGATGGGAGTTAGCTCGCGCCCTGTAGTGTACTCAACCAAGAGAGCGCCTCGGAAAAGATGCCGAGGCATAAATTTCTTGGATATTACGAGATAGACTGGTACGGGGAGGAGGAAAAGGGGGGTATCACTGTGTCAGAGCAATCCATTCATAGAAACTGTCGCAAAGAACAAGAATGATAGATACCAGAAGAAGCGCTGCATGAAATAAACTACGGTAGCGCTCTAGACTCTCTATAAGTATACCCAAATGAACTTTTCCTTCTGACGCTCTAATCATACAGTATCCCAGGAAATTGACAAAAACAAGGAAAGGGTATCTTCCACCTCCCATCCAGTGCTCCAGATTCTCTATCCCTGAACATGCCGTCTATTGATTGCCGTTGAAAAAACAAAAGAAATCGCACCCATCTAACAGGTCATTGCATTGCCTCGCTCCGTTCAGTTCCTTCCACCACGTCCACCTCCTCTGCCACCACCACCACGTCCTCGGCCACCACCGCCACCGCGTCCCTGGCCACCACCACCACCACCACCTCCTGGTGCCTGTCCACCATTGGCATTTCCATTGGCGTGGCCACCACCAACCTGTCCCTGTCCACCAGCACCTCTGCTGCGACCCTCACCTCCACCTCTTCCACCACCTCCTCTTGGCGGCTTCTCAAAATTCGCGACGATATTCACGCCCCTGACGCCCTTAAGCCCCATCTTGCCCACGGTGCTCTTCGGGATCCCGGGCACCTCACCGGCAACCAGCGCATCAAATGCGAATTGGTTACCCTCGGCCACGAGCCTCTCGAGGTCCCATCCGAGCTGTCTGACGTAGTTCTTGTAGTATCCCAACCAGGCCTGGTAGACCTTGCCCTTGTTATCAAACGCCGCAGCTGGTCTCGCGATTTCGGCGGCGGGGGAGAGATCCGGCTCCGAGGTCTCAAAGTTGATCTCCTTGAGTGTGTACTTGGGGAAGAACAACTCGGCCTCGGTGACGATGAAGACGGCGCGGCCTTCGCGGCCGGCACGGGCGGTTCGGCCAAGACGATGGATGTAGGATTCCTTGTCGGCTGGGATGCCGGCCTGGAAGACGTTGGAGACGTTGGGGAAGTCCATGCCACGGGCGACGACGTCGGTGGCGACCAGGACGGAGGATGTGGATTTGCGGAAGGCCTCGGTGACGTTTGTGCGCTTGGACTGGGAGAGGCGGGAGTGTAGGACGGAGACCTCCGGGAGGTCCTTAAGGGAAGAGAGGATGGCAGCGTACCAGTCCGCGAGCGAGCCGGTAGGCGCAAAGATGATAACTTTGAAGTTGTCTTTGCCGGTAATGGCCATTTCGGAGCGTAAGGAGGAGATGAGTGCGGGTGCGACGGCGGAGAATGTAGGTACAGTGACCAGGAGTTGCGGCACGCGCTCGTGGGTGTTGACTTCGCCCTTGGGGATTGTGGATGTAAACTTGTACTCCTTGTTGAGGACAAGATGAGCAAACTTCTGCACATGCGGTGCGATGGTTGCGGAGAAGAGCATGCCCTGGCGCTGGGACATCTCCTTGTCTGGGAGGCACTTGATAATGTCCTTCAGCGCATTCATGAAACCCATATCGAGGAGACGATCAGCCTCATCAAGAACGAGAGTATCAAGATTCCTGAAAGCGTTGCGGATTCTCTCATCGCTCAGGTGGTCGTATAATCGTCCAGGGGTGGCAATCAGAATATCACATCTACCGAGGATTTGCCTCTCTTCTTTGTCCTTGTTTGTACCTCCAATGGCAAACTGAACCTTGAATTGCGGGAGACGCTGGAGTAGAGCCGATGCCTCCTTTGCAATCTGCATAGCCAACTCTCTCGTTGGGGAAATGACAAGGAGGGAAATGCCACCTTGCTGTCTGCCCTTGTTGAGCATGGTTTGAATAGCGGGCAAGAGGAAAGCAATCGTCTTTCCCGTTCCAGTCTTGGCTTGCGCAAGGACATCAGTTCGCTTCTGGAGGAGATCATGTAATGTCGCTGCCTGCACCGGCATCATGTGGTCGAACTTGAGGTCTTCGGCGATGGTTTGGAGCAGAATAGGGTCCAGGAGGTTCTCCTTGCCCAGATCCGCAAATCTCGGCGTGTCGAGGGGAACAGGCTCGGCCAAAGGAGGAGTAGAGACTCTCGGAATTGATGATTGTTCTTGGGATCCTGGAGCAGCATTGTTGCGCCTTGGTCCAGTTGTGGTCATGTCTCTCTTCGCTGCGTTATATGGGCCGCGCCTTTGGGGAGGTCGATCCCTGGATTCTTTCATCATTGCGGTGGTTGAAGTCTGTATGAGTGATGGTAGTCGGAGTCGAGAGTTGAGTGCGATAAGTTTGTTTAGACTTGTTAACATAACGAGGGATGGTGGCGGCGGGAGGACGACTTTATTTAGCCTCGCTACTAACAGCTGAGTGAAAGTTTGGGATGCACCATATTTCTGCCGCATGCGCTAGACTGAAAATTAATACCGCCTTTGCAACCCCTTGTCCGCCACCCAACGTCACAAAAGTCTAGATCAAAAGCTAAATTATGGGATTCTATGGGCCTTCTAAACAAAGAAGTTGCGCTCTCAACAAAGAATAGAAGCAAAGTTCAGCTCTTGGTATATGTTAACTGAACTATTCAGTCAAATCTAAGTGGTTTATTCTTCCTGCTTGCCATTTATCTCATGACTCGTCTATAATATGATTCAATAGCACTCGTGATTGACACGGCCGTCTATCCATTTTGAAACTCCATATTCTCCAGTCGGCATTGGAAGGCGACAGTTGGTATTTACTCCTTGCCAACTAATGGGTCACCCCAGCGAAGATTAATCCGGCTCTGTCGAGCTGCCTCCCAGCGTAAGCGGCCCAAAGCTAATTCATTCTCATATATATTGCGCCTCTCATCTTCCAGATTTCATGGCCTGCTTCCTGCGGATCTTCTCGGTTGTACGGGTCAGAACTGTCTTGATCTCACCCTTGGGGAAGGAATCAAGATCATAGTATGTTGGCGCAATGTCCTACAGAAGCAGTCAGTACATCGTTAAGAATCGGATTAGAACACGAGAAAACTTACCAGAAGCCACTCAGGCCGAACACTCGTAACAGTTCGCACATAATTCTTAGTAGTAAGCACAAACTCGTTGTAGACAACCCATTCCGCGTCATGACCAAGCACTGTGCTTGGATGCAGCATCACTGCCTGGTCATCCTTGACAGTCTTGTACGTCTTTCCACTACCCTCCCTCTTTGCAACCTGCATGAAGAAGCCAGCAACCAGAGCTCTGCGGATGTTGACATAGTAATCCTTGTTCTCAAATGGAGTGCTGAGAAGGTCAAGACCTGACTTCAGCATGATGCGCTCGAGTTGTTGGCGTACGTTATCGGCAGATTGCAGAGCACGGAGGGAAAGGAAATGCTCGTGGCACCATTGTCTTTGGTCGGCTTGCGCAGCGGGACCCTTGAAGGCGTGGTAAACGTTGAGGAGGGTGAGGTGGTCGCCATCTGGGTGTGCGAACAGGGCCTTCATCTCGTCTGCGCGTTTGCGAGCCGATGCCGGGCGGACAAACACCTGCGGGACGGAGAGCAGGGCAGTGAGAGAGAGGATCTCGTTGGAGCAGTAGAATTCAGGAGAGGTGATGAGCATGACGGCAAGAGCAGGATCCAGGGGAAACTCTGAAGCAAGTTTTCCTAACTCGGTGAGTTCTCCATCATCGTCCAAGCATGCAAGGTAATTGAGCTCCTCCAGGGCGCGCATGAGGGTCTCCGGAGCGGGAGGGTCCATCAAATCGAAATGCACCAGATCCTCAACACCGAGCTTCTTAAGCTCCAAGACCGTATTGGCAAGATTGGAGCGGAGAACCTCGGGGTATGTTTGCTCAATCAGCTCCTTCTTGAACGCAGCTTCTGTGTACAGACGGAAGCACTTTCCTGGGCGCGTACGACCAGCACGACCGGCACGCTGTTGCGCCGAGGCCTTGGAAATAGGGGACACAAGGAGAGACTCGACTCTGATTCTGGGGTTGTACACCTTTTGCTTGCTGAATCCAGGATCCACCACGTAGACGATACCGTCAATTGTCAGCGAAGTTTCAGCAATATTTGTTCCGACAATGACTTTTCGTCCAGGTCTGCCACCAGGTCTTACAGGCGCAGGGGCAGGTTCGAAAATCTTTTGCTGTTGGGCAGGCGGCAAAGTACCATATAACGGGTAAACTTTCAGTGGGCCGGCATCCGCCTCTCTCACCATCTCATCTGCTTCCAGAGAGATCTTTCTGCAGGCGTCTTCAATCTCTTCCTCACCAGTTAAGAAGAGTAAGATATCTCCCTCGGGCTCGGTTGCGTGGATTTGAAGAACCGTTCGCAGCGCAGCCTCAACGTAATCACGCTCTGGCTCAGGGGTATAAAAAATCTCGACAGGGTGAGTTCTTCCAGGAACAGCAAGCAGTGGTGCATTGTTGAAGTATTTCTGGAACTTCTGCGCATCAAGGGTTGCAGACATGATAACGATCTTCAAGTCTGGTCTTCTCACAGCAACCTCCTTCAACAATCCCATAAGAATATCAGTGGCAAGGGTCCTCTCGTGAGCTTCATCGAGAATGATGCAGCTGTAGCGCGTGAGGTTGTGGTCGTGCATGGCTTCTCTCAGAAGCATACCATCGGTCATGTATTTGAGAATGGTCTTTGAAGACGTAACGTCCTCGAAACGAATGCTGAAACCAACTTCTTGCCCAAGCTTCACATCCATCTCATTGGCGACACGCTGCGCAACGGACATGGCAGCTACACGACGGGGTTGCGTACATGCGACAAGCTTGTTCCTGAAATGTGGGAGGTCGTCGAAGAGCACAAACTGAGGAATCTGAGTCGTTTTACCGGAACCCGTCTCTCCTACGAAGACAAGGATCTGCGTCTTGTGGAACATATCGAGGAACTCCTGCCTCTGCTTATGGACGGGGAGGTCCCGGCGAGTCTTCAGGATGTTGAAGTATTGGCTCGAGAGCGGCTGGTTGTTGAAAGGATTGGCTGGGCCATCTTCGGCCTGGTGGGCTTGCGCAGCAGTCGTCTCATGTCTGGTGAAAGTTGACAATATGGAAGAATCCCCGTTGCCATTTTGCCTCTGGCCATTGGAGTAACCCCCCTCATTGTCCTCGTACATGTGGGCGAGGTATGGGTTTTCCTTTGGGTCGAGATCGACCTTCGCTCTCTTTGCGCGCGACATTTCTTCACTCTCTGGACGACGGTCAGCCATTGTGAAGTTGGTGTATATGGGGGTATAAGAGCTCGTACTCTTTTCAAAAATAGCGGTTCGGCGCAAGGCTGAGATATTTGGCGCCTGGAAGAAAAAGTATAATCCACACGAATACGCTAGTTGGTTTGTGGCTAGTCCCAACTGCTTTATCTAAGATCATGTGATCAGGCTGGGGAAGTTTAATATCACTTTATATCCCACGGCGGTGTGGGAATTGTCGACAAACGAAAGATGTGTCTCAGAATGTTTGTGGATTCTCAATTATCATATTTTATATAGCACATTGGTACAAATAATATTCACAAAATGCCCTATATCCCATTAATATTGTACATTTCTTGGGAATCTTTATCTGTGTTCGCCTAGGTCTGTCTACCTTGTAACGAAAAGTTCCCCCCACCATAGCCTTTCGAGGGCCAAGTTACGGGGAAACACACTCACGAAAGCCATGGGCCCATAACAGTTTATATAAAGACACATAGTTTGTTCTTTGCTTACTGTATATTTTAGGATTGCTGGTTGGCTCGATATACAGTTGCTACATATCTCACGCATTTATAGCTTCCTTTTCCTTGCTAACAGCTGAGCCCAATGGATCCCGAAACCTCACGGCCACCAATGGTGGACGATTATATGCCGACGTTCTACGTTGGGCACCATGAAGCTGGGAGAGCTCTGCCAGTTTCGGAGAGAACCTTGCGTCAAGGACAGGATGTTGGGGTATGTAGCTGCTCTCTATGCGCCGGTATTGAATGATGCTGACAGTCCCAGTATGATATGCTTACAAGTCCAATAACCACACCGCACTTTCACTCACGAGTGCTCTCCCTCCTATCAAACCAGCTCGAATTATCTCAGTCTCGCGACTCTTCTTTGGACGACCTACCTCCACCGATACTGCCGCCCTTCAACTCGGCAGATACTCCATTAGGACCTGGGGAGACAGTCAGCCAACTGGTTGGCTACTGTAGCTCATGGATCGACCTGGGGTCCCCAGATCCCTTGATCTCCAATATATCTCGACAGGTCTTGACTATGGAGGTTGCCTTCGCCTCTTTCTGCGGCGTCACCAACATCATTATACCCGGGCCTCGTCAGTATAACAGCAGTGCGGCCACCACAGACGGGTTGGCCCGTTATGCCCGCGCCGTACAAGAGGCCCTCGGCGTTGCTAATTACGTCCATGTGGCCATACATATCCCCATGTACCACCAAAAAGACAGCAATGCTGTCCCTCTTCTGGGCGACATGAGACCGTTCACTAGAGCCCAGTATCTGTCAGAGGACTCCGGTGAAGATGAGGAGCTATTCGACAGCTGGGATGCGTGGAACGTCATTCGAAGTGTGTGTAAATACAACTCGAGGCTATCCGTAGGTAAGAAATCAATGAAATAATTCAATATACCCTCGTTCTCATCGTAAGCGGTTCGCTATGTATCGGTCAGAGCAGTGGACGGCGTCATCTTCACATTTTGCCTCAGAGGCGCTAACTTCGCATTTTAGCACTTGCAATCCCCCGGCAGCTTCCAACTGAAGCATTACAATCTCGCTGGTATGCCGAGCCTTTACGATTGCTCTCATTTAACGCTTCTACCTTCTTGAAAAACAAGGGCGGTCACCCAGTTCTTGGAAAGGGCCACCAAACCCTCATTTCTCGGTATATGCGCCTGAAACATGCGCCGTGGCTATTACTCTGTGATATTGGGCCAATCCCGGATATTGAGTCCTACGAGTCATACCCTGTGGCAGACGGTTTCCCTTCCCCAAGTGTTGTCACAGATGAATCAGGGGCACCAGTGCCTCCCGCAGCCGACCTCAATTCGCTGATAAAGCGCGAAAGCCAGAATTCCAAGTCCAAGACAAAGGACCAAACGGCTCATCTCATTTACCTCCGCTACCTCCAACGCAACCAGCCTCCGAGGACAGTTATTGAACGTTTCGGGTCGGGGTACCAGGATTACTTACAGGCGCCGCTGCAGCCGCTAGCTGACAATCTCGAGTCTGTCACCTACGAAGTCTTTGAGAAAGATCCTATCAAGTATGACTGGTACGAGCGCGCCATTGCGCTTGCTCTCACAGACTGGAAGGCCTTGAACAAGCCCACATCCTCCGCATCTGGCGCTGTGGTTGTCGCGGTAGCTGGTTCTGGCCGCGGACCACTCGTCACAAGAGCACTAAGAGCATCTGCGAAAACCGGCGTCCCGATCGAGGCATGGGCGGTGGAGAAAAACCCAAACGCCTATGTGCTTCTCCAGCGCCACAACGAAGAGGACTGGGACAACGCCGTGAATGTCGTCAAGTCGGATATGCGCGCCTGGAAGGGTCCTCTTCGCCGATCAGGCACCACCTCGGTATCTGGTCCGTCTGAAGCACAGTTGCCGACGTACGGAAAGGTCGATATCATCGTGTCTGAGCTTCTTGGGTCTTTCGCCGATAACGAGTTGAGCCCCGAGTGCCTTGATGGCGTGCAGCACGTTCTGGCTCCGGAGGTTGGGATTTCCATTCCGAGCAGCTATACGGCACATCTCACCCCCGTGCTCGCCCCACGTCTTCACGCTGACATCTCCCACCGTGCTGTTACGGACTCGGATGCAACAGATACGCCCTATGTTGTCATGCTTCACGCCATAGACTTCCTGGCCACCTCTGTCCCTGACCACCCTCGCATCCAGCAAGCGTGGGAGTTTGTGCATCCGCTTCCCGCAGCCACTCTCGAGCTAGCAGAGGCACGACGACAGGGTGGCGTGAGCGGTGGTGGCGGGGGTAGTATGGCGGGCGGAGACGGCGCGAATGAGCACAATGCGAGATATTCGAGAACTAAGTACGTATGCCTGAACAGGGGTATGGTGCACGGCATCGCAGGATACTTCGAGACCGTGCTTTACGATGGACGCAGAAAATCCGCTAAGGGTGAGGATGTCGGAGATATTGTGGAGTTGAGCACAAGACCGGATACTATTGATGCGAAGAGCAAGGACATGATCAGTTGGTTTCCGATATATTTCCCCTTGAAGGTAAGTTTCATAGCGCTCGTGACATTGAAAACGTCTAACTGTGACAGAACCCGCTACACGTTCCAGATGATGCGGAGGTGGAGATTAGCATCTGGAGGCAGACAGATGATAGGAAGGTGTGGTATGAGTGGATTGTGGAGGCTTTCATCATGACCGGACCTCGAAAGCGACTCCGAGTCGGCATCAGCGATGTAGGCAGCAGTCGCAAGCAAGGATGCTTGATGTAGACGAGGGCCATATCCATATAAGTGCACAATGTTAGGATAAAACATGGTCGTGCCACCCAAAAATCTAAAATGGGGCTGCCTACGGCTGAGGATTGATACCAGCGATTTAAGCTGGTACAGTTTCCCTCCTTTGATCTACTTGTGAGTGACTACTATGGCAAGTTTGGCGTTCGGCGACTGAAGACCTATCCCATAATTACGGATTCTGTAACCGCCGCTGTTATGCACAGTTCTTATATTGACTTTTGGGGGATGCCAGCACGGCCGGTTACCTTGAGTGTTTAAAAGCCTATATTTCAGCCTCAGTTACTGTAATAACTGCGGTTATGCACAGTCAATACCCAGACTTCAGGCAGCACGAGTACGAGTACAACCAGTCAAGATTCATAATGCCTTTCCTTTTCCCTTGTTTTATGGAAGCTCTATCTTGTGCTCAGTCGTAACGCCATACCCCGGCCTCAAGTCACCACCTATGGTATCTGCCTTCCTGAATAGTTCCCACTCCTGCCAGAACCCCTAGCATGTACAACTTTCCCACCCCAGGTGCTTGTCTGCCTTCCCGTGTTCCGAGTCCGTTCCCAACATCCTCTCATGCGCCTCCCACTCAGCCCTCCATCTTGGTGTCCCCGCCGTTCTCCTTGCCCGTCGGCGCTGCTTGGATCCATAGGACGTTGTTGCACCTTATCAGCACCTGGCCGAGCGCGGCGGTCAGCTTCTGGTCGATAAACTCCTCGGTGTTGGTGAGCTGGATGTTCATGTAGCTGTCGATGGAGACGAGGACGCCTTTGTATTCGGTTTGCCCCCACTTGAGGCGCACTACTACTTCTTCATTCACACTGCCAATAGTTAGATATGCGCAAACTCGGTCAGCACGACGGGAGAGAAGGATCGCCGTTCCACGCGTGGTGCTTGGGGTGGTGCGGATGGGCTGGGGCTGACGCCGGGGGGATACCTACAGCGATTGTAGCATCGGTCGGGGGTTAACTGGCATAACCTGGGTCAAATTAGCATCACCGACGCTTTCAATGAGGTTGGAAGGTGCTTACACTCATTTTGGCGGTGTTGTGGGTATATTGGTCTGGGACGAGGGTACTTGGGCTTCGACGCGGCTGGAGCTTCTGTCGTGAACATTCTTGGCGGTTGTTACTTTTCAGTGGGCGTGATTACATAAGCGAGGCTGTCGAATGTTGATGGTGGCGCTTAATGAGGGGTAGATGGGCTCAATTATATTTCTGAGTTTGAGAATTTATAGCAGACTACGGAAGTAGAAGCAGAGGAATAAATAATATGCTGATGTAGTGCAGAAATAGATGAAATTTGAAGCTTACGCTTGTTACATTTGAACAAATATCTCTCTCCATATTATTTCTGATGAATTTATTACATTTTAAGTCAAAATCAAAAATTTAAAACCAAGCACGGAA
The DNA here is from genome assembly GCA_001630595.1 of Pseudogymnoascus sp. BL308. Lineage (NCBI taxonomy): Eukaryota > Fungi > Ascomycota > Leotiomycetes > Thelebolales > Thelebolaceae > Pseudogymnoascus > Pseudogymnoascus sp. BL308. Next base: position 105,354 of record LMYD01000408.1, on the reverse strand, counting down.
AAATGTAGTTTAATTGCTATTGCTACTACAACATTTCAAGCCTTCTTGATCTCCCACTTCAAATCCTTAATGCTAACCTCATCTCCTGCCTTCTCATCGTACTCGTACCAATCTCCCTCCTCGAAGTTGATAGCCTCAAACTTGGTTCCTGAGTCGGTTCCCGTGACCAGCCAATCTCCCTGTATCTATGTCAGTGCCGCCCATGTACATACATAAGATATAGTACATACCTCAGGCTTGAACTCAATAAATTCAAGTCCTCTGCAGTCAAAATCAATGACCTTTTGGGCCTTTGGAGGCGAGGATTGCTGATATGAGATTGGGGCCGCCATGATTGTCGCCGAAGACTCTCGCTGTTCAAACAGATTAAACAAGGCTACAACCTCACCCCCCACCGCTAAACCCTACCTTGCACATCTTGCACTTCCAGACGAAGTTGGCCTCGCCTCTGCTGCCGCTCATGTCGTTCATTTCCTGAGTCTCTCGTTAACCGCTGCGTGAACAACGAGATAGGCGCCTAGACATACAAATCGGCTCACGTTGACCCAGTTAGGGTGAACCTCCCTGCAGGATGTACATTGCACCTTGAAAGTGTACCAGAAGGGATCCTCTTCAGTATCATCAGGGCGCAAATCGGTCACTCTGGACGAGGTTGTAAGCATGTGAAATGTAGGAGCGGATGGAGATTCTTACCCGGAGAGATCAGCAGTCAAGATGAGAGAAAGCATGTCTTCAAAAATCAACAAGTCTTCCGTAAGAGTTTAAATTGACTTGTGTTCGTATTATCGCAGAAACAAAGCAGTTCCAGCGAAATCTAGACGAAGCTGCTCCGATATCCAGATCACGATAAGTTAAAGCGGCGTCCCTCGCTTGGCGCGCTAAACGCAGAGCATCGGCAATAACTGCTCACCATAACGAAGGTCCTCGGAGCCTCGAAAAAAGTTCCGACACGCCAATTGAGCTCGCACCGGCTTTCACAACCCCTCTACGAGCCGTTTTAGACCTCCACAGAAACGACCGACCCGGCATGGTATAATGCTGGCTCTCTGGTCTCGCACCGTGCAGGCCAGCAGGTCCTGTCAGTGTGGACCATGTCTGCAAGGAGGAGCGAGGGTAGCTCGGACGAGCAATCACACAGCCGCGGCGCGACGACGGTTACGGCCGAGCGATGTTTTCACAGCGAGTTTCTCGGCGGTGCTTGCGACGGCAGCGTTGTATGATACGAGGAAAAAGGACGAGCGGTTGTTGCAGTGGGATCGGGCGATTGAGGAAGTGAGGTCAGGGAAGGATCTAGCGACTATATCGACGCCGGATCAGGTCTCGATAGGGAAGGCGGCGGATGAGTCGTCGAATATTATGGGGCATGAGGTGGGGGAATATACGCCGGATGCGAATATATGTCGGAAGCTGGAGGAGGGCGCCACGACGGTTGGACATCTCATGAGCTATGTGCCAGTGCCGATTGTGGAAGCGTCCATGTCGACACTGAGGCCGTGCGAATCGATGACTCCAGTCTGGGACAGATTGAAGCGTCTCGTGTGGGTAGACGTTCGGGAATCGGGAGGCAAAAATATTACTTATCGCGCCAGTCTGCGAGATGATGAGAGCTCCCCGGTTGCAGTGGAAAGCGATCGCAGGCTACTGGAAGGGAGCGAATTCGCCGTTTCGACAATGTCACATTGGGAGCCCCGGACGACATATCAACTGGATCGACTGGCGCGCAACGTCAATGCACTGGTGCACGAACTCTGGCAATCTACATCAATGTCGCGAAAGGGAACCGTAAAACGCGAAGTCGGAACAGATACGGAGTTGGAAATTGGGGTAGACTCAGGGTCAGAAATTAGGCGGCTGGCTGAGGTCATGATACCAATGTTGGATGGCACTACGCCCGCGCCGGATTACCCCAAGGTGGGCACAGTGGGGGTCAAAACGGACGTGGCAAACCTAAACGAAACACTCGATACTATTACAAGGGTAGATGGGTTCCAGGAGGGCAATCATGATTTAATGATTGCAAAGATCTGCTATAATCTCCTCAGCTCGACAGCGGTGCCAAACGTCACTACATACGAGATACTGATTCGGGCTTTCACGAAGCTACGAAAACCCAACCTCGCGGATGTGGTGGTGCAGCGGTTCAAGAACAACGAATTGCGTCCGAACGAGGGAATCCTATCGGCGATACTTGTGCATTACGGGTGCTCACACAACCCAGAGATGTTCTATACGACCGTACGGCAAATGGCCGGGCTGGAAGACGGGCTAGGGATGGAAAAACACCACATCTACGACCTGAGCAGCCCGACAGTTCAGAAATGGGCCCTGGATACGGACGTCATACACCGCAACGGCTATCTGCAGGAAAAGGCGCACCGGAACTCTGAGATCTTCGAGGCCCTGATACGAGGCTGCATGAACTTCCACAACCTGGACGGGGCGCTGCGTTACCTTAAGACGGCTATCAAGGAAGGCTGTCATGTCCGCACCCACACCTTCGCCGATATTGTTTATTACAGCTTGAGCTGTCCCGAGAGGACTAGCGCGCTCCTGCGCATTGTCACTGCGCTCTCGTGGCAGTTTGGGAAGAGGGAGAGGCCAGGTGGCGGGCTGGACTATAATTCGGATGTGCGGGGCAAGATCCACGATGTGCTGGAAGCGTGTGGTCTAGGCTCGGCATTGTCGGGGGCGGTAGACGCGACGGATGTGATACTAGACGTTCAACATCCGCTGGCTCGGTATATCTACCCCGAGCAGTTCGCGGCGATGATACGGCACTTCCACGCGGAGGAGGAGAAAGATTTGGCGAGCTATCGAGAGAAGAGGGTGCCGCTGCTTCATCCGTCGTTGGTACAACGGCAGGATGGGGAGGTTCGCCGGACGGAGACACAGGATATACCCAGGGAATTTGGCAGCATGTTGGTAGCGGACATGCCCAGCTTTGTGAAGATGTCGAAGGTGGCGGAGGATGGGACGGATGGGGGGGAAATATTGATATCTCCCCCGGTGGCGGTTGAAGGATCTAACTTTAGGCCTGTGGCGCCGACGTCGGGTCGAATGGGAGCTCTCAGCCGGGAGTATGAGGGTGAGGTGCGGCTGGCGGGGTGTTTTTAGAATAGAATAAACTAGGACAGGAGGGGTCGGGACTGGAGATACCATACCCTGTACATGTACTAGTAGATAGTGTACATACTGTAAAAGTAATGATAACCTTGAATAATGAGGAAAGCCAACTATAGCAAATCATACATACCAATTATATCAACCCAGACCAGCCAGACCAAACAGAGTCAGCGGGGAAGATGTCATGTCAAGACAGACCAAGACCAGTTTCTAAATATACATTTTTCGCTACTGTATGCTATTTTGACACACCCACCTCAGCACCAGCACAATCTTGCGAGTCTAACCCAATCCAGTAACGCGCTGTGATCCCAATGCACCACAAGGCCAAGCGAATCCTACAGCTGACAGCGCTAGCCTGATTAGACTCTAGCGCATATTTTCATTCCGGAAAACCGCACGGAGAACTGCAGCTGTGTGCCCTTGGTAGTCGCACTAGTGGAGAGACGGCACGGTGATTGGGGGACGCGGCTGTCAGACCCCGGCGGGACCCGCGTGGCTGGGGAGGGGCGGCCCTGAGTGGTCGGCGACGGGCAGTTTTAGGGGGAGCTGGGCGGCGGGGGGGCATTCCTCCGGATATTATTTTGGTGATGGGGGGAAATTGCCAGCCTTGCGATGGGAAGAGAGAGGAAAAAGATGGGAATATTGGGAGATATAATTGCTATACTGGGAAGATTATACTGGGACACTTGCTATACTGGGAGGACTCGAAGACATAATTGATATACTGGGCTACTGCTCTTCACAGCCGCTCTCCTGCGATACCGGGATCCTGCACTGTCATATCGCACAATTACCCACCTGGGACGCCCGCGCATGGATGGGAGATGAGACGCGCCATGTGGCAGGGGAGCAGGGACGGGAATCCTGACAGCCCACCACCCTTGACTATGGCACTATGCTAAGGTTAATGTCGCACTGCACCCAGCTAAAGGGTTATGTACTGTAGTGCCGACACCATCTCTGGCCTTTTTCTCCTGTGCTTACTCTTCTCTCCTTCCCAAATCTCTCTCATCATCCTTTTCGACTTCAAGATCATCATCATTCCTTTCGTTGGTCGTGCATTCCATTGAATATCGAATACTGTCGCTACTACCCACAAACACACAAACCCTATAGCTGAGCGACAAACAAACACTCGCTCCTTCACTTCAATCACCCAGCGAGCTTCGGCCCTGGAATGCGCTTCGTCGCAACCACCTCCCACCCACCCTAATCCCACCACACACACACAATGGCCGACGCCCCCGAAGTCTACCAGGCAGTCCCCCAAGGCTCGCCCCCTCCCGGCCACACCGGCCCCTTCTACGGCGGACCGCGCCCCGAGTCCGAAGGGCTGCAGGTGCACAGCGCCTACGCCGAGAACTACAACAAGGCTCCCTACTCCGACAACCCCGCGCTGGGTCCGCAGGGGCAGTATATCAACCCGCAGCCGCAGCAGGGCCAGTACATCGATCCTCAGCAGCAGTACGTCAACCCGCCTCTCGGGCACCAGACGCAGTATGCGGAGAACCAGCCTGGGGGATTCCTCCAAGCCGCGCCGTATGTGCCACAGCCTGACGAGAAAGGGGGGAAGAAGAAGCGGATATGTGGATTGTCAGTGCTGGTGTTCTGGCTTCTCATCGTAGCCGCGGTTTTGATTGTCGTCGGTGCGGTGGTAGGTGGTGTGGTTGGAAGCCAGAAGTCAAAGGATTCGAACAACTCGAACGGCGGGGCGAGTGGTGATCAGGATGGTTCGTCGACTGATATCACGACCACGCCGACGGTTACCTCGTCGCCTACCTCGACAGGCACGACGACCACATCTGCGAGCGCGAGCGCCACGGCGGCGTTCGCGGTGGACACGTTCTATCGTCTCTCGAACAAGTTCCTGGGCAGCGAGTTCTCGATGGACATCCGCAGCGACAACGGGACTCGCTCGCGCCAAGTCAACATGACGGAGAGCGGGAACATCGAAGGGCAGAACTGGCAGATCAAGGCGGTCCCCGACGCGGACGGGCGGTACTGGTTCGCGAGCCAGTTTCTGGGGAAGGGGTTCCGGCTGATTGTGGATCCGGATGATAAGATTAACCCCGTAATGGCGGCGGCGGATGATACGGCGACGGGGCAGCAGTGGAATGTGAGGAGTAAGTTGGATGGGACGTGGAGGATTAGTAATGCTGTGGTGGGATCGGGGGCGTTGTTGAGTACGTATAGTGATACTTATGATTTGTTTATGGATTTGGAGGATGATACGGGGACGGTGTGGACAATTTCGGAGGTGAAGAAGATTAAGGCGTCGGATGATTTCTTGTAAGGAGATGAGAAGGAGGGGGAGGAGAAAGGCTAGCGGAGTCGTTCATTTCTGGGGGTTTGGGGGGGTGATTATTTAGGGGAGGGGGGGTTTGTGGATGGAGAGGGATGATATATGCTGGATATATGGGGAGAGGGCGTGTTTGTCGTGGGATGCATGGTGTTTGGGATCTCGTTTGTTTTATTATCAATATACCTCATATTTTCTTGGTCAGGAGAAGGATTTGTTGGAATGGAAAAGAGTGGATAGGGACCATGATGTTCGTAGATAGGGAATGATATTGAAACTTGAGTTGGGTTATTTCTGGAGTTGCTTTTGGTGAGTTGTCTGTATAGGGCCAGATGCGACTCTTACGACTCAGAGTGATTGAAGCATGATTTCGCTACGAAGAGGTAAATTACTATATAAAGATCTACCCATCTCGACTATAATCCATCGATCCGCTAATATCCCTAGGTACCCTATATATGAAACTATTTCTCTACTTTAAGCTCGTTTAAGCAAAGTTAGCTGTAAAAATCGAGACTCTCCCTCGCCCAAAACCGCGGATAGACTCCCCCCAGCCTTCACGATAGTAGACTTCCCAGACCAGACATCTCTCGCCAAGTATTTCGAACCCGTTAGGCCTAGATCCGACAGCGTTACCGACACAGTCTGCGCCCCAGTAGCAACAGTACCGTAGCCACCTCTGCCCAGATCCGGACCTAGGTTCGTCAACAGCACATACGCCTGTCCAATAGCACTAGGGCCAGCCACCCACGCCTGAAGCTGCTTGGCCTGGTTACTACCCGTGCCCGGGTTACGGGGCTGCATTGGAAGCTTGCCGCAGAAATCGGCAGCGTGGAGAGCTGATCTAGAGGTTAGGAGCTTTTTGCCGAGAGCGTCGAGGTTTGTCATGTCCGAGCCTAGGATGAGGTTGGCGGCGGCACCGATCCAGTGGCTCATGACGGTGACGCGCTGGCCGTCTGTGATGCCGGATACGCTGGCTGGGTTACCCACGAACAGATTGTCGAAGTCGGGGCGGGCGATCATGAGCTTCTTGTTGAGGGCTAGCTGGTTGATGTAGAGGCGGTACTGCTCGATGGTGCCCTGGATCTTCCACATGCCCACAAAGGTGGTGGAATGTTGGTGGTTGAGGTCCACGGCTAGTCGGATACTCTCTGAGCTGCCCTCCCAAATCCCCAGGTAAGGTTCGTTACGGCAGATATTGGAGGAGAGGTCGAGGCGGATCTGCCGTCCGTTGTTGACGATGGCCCGGTGGTATGCGATTGCAGCGCCGCTGGTGTCTGCGGGGACTCCGTAGTCTCCTACCCCAGACCCCGGCGTGATATAGTCCAGCTTGATCATGTCGACGCCCCAGGATGCCCAGAGGTCGATCATTGAGTTGTGGTAGAGCTGGGTGTTTGGGTGGGTGTAGTTGAAGTAGCACTGCCCGTATTTATCCTCAACGCCGTTAAAGGTTGTGCCGACTTTAATATCGGAGCCATAGATGTTCTTGTCAGCGGCCTCGCACGGTATGTTTGGCATGTTATAGAGGCCGAGCTTAAGCCCCTTGTCGTGGAGGTAGGTGGCCAGCGTCGGTATGTCGAACCGGGTATCGTTATAAGTAACACGGCCGTATTCGTCCGTGACCGAACTATACCAGCCACCGTCGAGGCTGCAGAGATCGTATCCCGCGGCCAGGATGTCAGGGTCAGCGAGGACACTACACTGCTCGATGATAAACGCCTGGTTGGTCAATGGAGATAGATCTGCCGGGGAGCTAGGCGTCGTCTTTGGGTTGATCTGTATACCCCAGGAATTCCATCCCCGGGGCGCGGAATAGAAGCTGTGAGGCGTCTTGCCGGTCTTGACTGGTACAATAGGACCGCCGGTGCTGTTAGGCGCAACGGGGTAGCAGCCGGGGATAGCGCGGCTCTGAAATGAGGGTTTGGCTGCGATGGCATCGGCCAGGGTGAAAAGCAGCAGGCTACACAACGTGGATATGGCGATGCCATGAGGAGGTATAGAGCTAGGCAACATGGTGATAATGATATTCGGGGGTGATGATGCGTTGCTGGGTGCTTGATGTGCTGTTCGATAGCATATGTGGTTTGGGAGGAGGGAGGATCTTTGTTTTATATACCTATAAGTCTGCCATTGAACTTGGCGCATCTAGAGAATCTATCATTAAACATGTTCGCATTAGAGATCTCGTTCGGTTGACAATTGACCGATTCTCTTGCTATCTGTATCTATAACCAAGTGTAGCTGTAGAGCTACTATACCGAATACGATTAGAAACACAGCTTCCCCCGCATACTCCGTGTTTACATTCCCCAGACTAACCAATCCCCACACGTACATGTCAGATTCGTCATTAAGGTAGCCGGAAATACACTTTGATAGAGCCCGTTGGAATTATACCGCTACAGGGATCGACGCATCTATGATCCACGGCCAAGTACTTGGATTTAAAGTCAGATTTCACAGCCAATCAAAGGAGTTCAAAGCCGAACTTCACACCAATCAAAGGAATCAAAAGCCGTAGTTTTAAAAACCAAGCACAGGAATCTAAAGTTAGGGCATAAGCTTTAGGATAATTCGCAAGTTATTAATTCACTAAGCTAAAATAAGGAGTTTATAGTAGGGCTTCGGGTGAGGTAGCCGTAGTATCAACAACTATCGTGTGTCCTAACATCTTTACTCCGTTGTCATTACTCCGAACTCCTATGGTCGGGGTCCTTAGGTCCCATTTATTATAGGTTGTGGGGTAATGGGGCAATGTGACAGGTGGATCCCCTACCTGCCGAGGTGTCTCCTTGACCACCATCGATTTTGTGGCATATAGCTCGATATACAACTCTCCTATTAGTTTTGCTCTGAAGAGAGGGCGCGTTCCTCTCGCCTTCCAGCTTACCCCTTGTTTAATTCTCCTCGCTGGGATCTTCTTCCTTAACAAACCGCCAGGATAGCTTATAGAGAAAGACCCCCACAAGGAAGGCCGCGCTGTCCTAAAAAGACTCCGCCCGAATAATGACGGCCATATGGTTGATCTTGAGTTCTGCTAGTTCCCAGACGCCATCATCGCCGACTGTGTATAGAGGAGCTACTAGTCACCAGCCATACCCTCCTGTACCCCTTTAAAATAATTATAACGATCTACTCTTTGTCAAAAAGCCACTGATAGTGATACCATCTTCTACAATATTCGCCTATCGAACTCACGCTTGGAATAGCTCAAGTTAATTAAACCAGCTCTCGAACCAGCTACGCGGTTGAATATTAAACGGCACGGTTCACCATAAAAAATACAGTGCCGCTCAACGTCTGAAGGGTGGCTGTAGATGACAACAGTGATTACAGCAATTAAAATATAAGTAAAGGCGTTCAGTTACTCAGGACTACAATCAATAGACCAGTTACTAACAAATAGAACTGAAGAGATAGGCTCTATAACTGAATAATACTATTGTGCCACTTATTGTTTCAACCATGTACCACCTTGAAGTGTGTGAATAAGCGAGTCGAGCAAAAAAAAGTTGCAAAAGACAAAAAAGTGGGCCTAATCCGGGATCGAACCGGAGACCTCTTACAATTTGAATGCTGACGCTCCCAAAGCAAGAATTCTACCACTGAACTATCAGGCCTTTTTGATATCTGTATGTTAGTTAGCTGGGAATATATGGAAGGTACGATGATGATTTTCACCACATAATTAATGACTATGACTGCACGATTTAAGGTTCAGCTTTTCTTTTTATGTGTGGGGTTCTCTTTGCCCAGCAACCCCAAGCTTTTACAGTTATGGCATAGAACGAGGGAAAAAGAAAAGGAAAAAAAGGAAATACAATAAAATAAGCACAGTAAAGAGGCAGCTTATTTTATTATTCGCGATTTCAAATCTATAGATCTAGATCTCCCAGCTGACCAACATGTCTCAATATCCCATTGTCTCATTTCTTCTCCGCGGTGTAGCTGCTGATGCGATGATGATGCTGCCGTGCATATTTGTCGCATATATCCAAAATATATCCCTCGGATTAACTAGGGCACTGTCCAACCCGCGGTTTGATACTGTCGCGTGACGGGGATATTATGTAGTTGTGAGCCACCTATGTGCAGCTGCAGCACTATCAGCCTCGACGCAGGTACATGCATAGTAAGTATAGCTCAAGTCCCTGCCCCTCCTCCCAAAGGCGGTGTGAAGCGGGACCACGCCGGCGATACGCGACGGGCGGCAGAATCATATTTCTGGCCACTCACCAGCTCCAGGCGGGACACGGCCTGTTCTGCCGGCCTCGAGCGGCGAGTTGAGAGTCATTTGTATCTCCCTCCCTCCCTACATCTCCGCTTCATCCCTAAACCATCCCTTGAACAATCCCGACCTCTTTGTTGTAAATCTCTCTATATAGTCGCACCCTACATATACCATCCCCTCTGCTACTTCTTTTCGCGCCCCTCTCGATCAGCAGCTACTGTTCCTCCTGCATCCATAGCGCCACTTTGCAGGGATAGATTGTCACTCCGACCTCCCTCGTGGCCCCATTGTTTGCCCCTCGGGATAGACACCGCGAGCTTGAGCTGCAGACTATTTGCTGCATACAGCTACCTGCTTCGACCTCTCCTCGTTCTACATCCCGCTCCCTCGGGCCACGCATCTACCCGTCTGGCAAAAACTCTCATATATCTCAATGGACCTGCTGTTGACCTTTCATTGTCTCATTCTGTCCTTTGACCGCCACCCGGCGCCTCAACACACCGCCTACTAAGCTTGCAACGCCTCTTAACCCATCATGAAGTTCGGTCGCAAGTGAGTGCATCACCTGCTTCTTTCTCCTCTCACTCACACACATTCACCCCGCCATCTACATGCACAAGCTGACCCCCCGCCAGCCTCCCCCGCAACCAAGTCCCTGAATGGGCATCCAACTACATCAACTACAAACAGCTGAAGAAGCTCATCCGAGCCGTCGCCGCGGAGCCCGAACATGCCGATCTGGCAGGTCCGCATTCTTGAACCACCATCTTCCCCGGACCCCCCAATCTGACCTCTCCAGAATTCTTCTTCTCCCTCGACCGCAACCTCGAAACCGTCGACGAGTTCTACAACCGCAAGTACAGCAAGGCGTCGCGGCGGCTGCGCCTGCTCGAGCACCGCGACCATGACGACCTCGAAGAGCTGCGTGCGGCGCTGCTGGATCTCCGCGGACAGCTGAGGAAGCTGCAGTGGTTTGGCGAGGTCAATCGCAGGGGGTTTCTCAAGATTACAAAGAAGTTGGATAAGAAGGTGTCGAGTTCGTTCATACAGAAGTCGTATATCGCGTCGCGTGTCGACCCGAAGCAGTTTGCTACGAATCAGGCGCTGTCGGAGTCGATGAAGTCGATTAATGACTGGCTGTCTGCGCTCAACGATGCGAAGACGCCGGAGAGCAAGTCGATACACTCTGTGAACAAGCCTATGCTCAACCTACCATCTGGGCTTCTGGAGACAGTCAAGGGGGCTGTGAAGAACGACGATGCTTCTATACTAAAAGAGATATTGGCGGGAGCTGAGTTTGAGGCTGGAGACCCTGCCCTGAAAAGCCTGGAGCTCACTCTCCTCCAACGCTCCATCTCGAGCAAGTCGAAGAAGTGCATTGACTTTCTGCTAGCAGAGGTCGATGACTTTGACGAGCCGGATGATATCAACCAGCGCAATTGCCTGCATCGTTTGGTTCTGGCGATTAATAAGACGAACAAAGACCAGGCCGCGCAGCTACTTGAGACGAACCAGTTCATTCACCCAGCGGCCCAGCCTCTCTTAGGCCCGCGCGCCAGCAAATGCGCAGAGGCTGAAACCCCGAGTCTCGATGGCGAGACTGTTAATATGTTGTCGTATGTGCTGGAGAGGATGAAACCTTCACAGCACGGTGCGATCGCAGCCAAAGACTCTTATGGGCGACTGCCGCTTCATTACGCTGCACAACTCGGCATCGTCGTTGTATGCGACGTTCTGATGAAATTTATGCGCCAATGGGGTCTGTTCAATGTCGAGAACGGCATTGATGCGCCGGAATGGCAAGACTACGAAGGCCTAGCTCCGCTGCATCTGAGTGTTGTTGGCGGACATTATCTTACGTCCAAGGCACTATTTGAAGCTGAAGGCGTCACTGGAAAGGCCGCTAGAAGCTCAAAGTCTAGCGCAGTCTTGAACCTCGCTACAAAGTCGAACTACTACAAGATTGTCCGTCTCTTGGTAGACTCAGGCGTTGATGTAAACTGGCAGGATGCCGCTGGCGAGACGGCTCTCCACGTTGCTGCCAGATTCGGCCATGTTGAGTGTGCCAAGATTCTCCTCGATGGCACCGTGGAGCAGAAGGCGGATCCGAATATCTGTGAGAAGTATTTTGAGTGGACGCCTGTGCATATCGCAGCCGTTGACGGACATCTCCCGATCGTCGAATTGCTCCTTGAAGCTCATGCAGATGTCAACCGCGAGGATTCTTCTGGATGGAATGCTCGTGAGCATGCGGCATTGAGAGGTCATATTGACATTGCGACGCTACTGGCCGAATATATAACGCACGACAACGAATCTATGGACGGTAGCACGGCATCGGGTGGTTCGCCTCCTGGTATAGCGTCGCTGGAGGAGCGGAACTCGCAAACTACTGATAAGGAGTCCAACCCGGTTAGGGCGTTTGGTCATCGTTATTTGACGGATCAGAGCATGGTCCTTGTTAGTCTCGGGTCGATGGATACGAGGAAGACGAATGATGCTGTGAATCTTGAGAAGATCCCTATTTCTGAAGCCCACTCCACTCAACTGGACACGGCGCTATCGATTCTGGTCTCCGCCGTTGGTGCTGAAGGCGATCAAACTACGATCGATCTCCCAGTACAGGAGAATATCGCCACAGAGCCTTTTACCTTCCTGACCAAAGACCCGTCAAAGGTCAAGTTGATGTTCGACCTAGTCCCAACCTACTCCGGGAACCAAAAGAACAAACTCGGCCGAGCCGTCGCATTACTCTCCTCCATCCGCTCAACCGTCGGCTCCAAGCGCGCCAACCTCGCCGGCGACCTCTCCGTCCCCATCGTCGCAGCCGACACCCTCGAAGTCCTCGGCACGGTGAACTTCAACTTCCTCATCATCACCCCCTTCTCGCACCCCAACATGGAAATCACCGAGACGCAGACCTACTGGAAGTCTCTCCAATCGCCCATGGTCATCGGACACCGCGGGCTGGGCAAGAACCAAACCGCCAACAGATCCCTCCAGCTCGGCGAAAACACCATTCAATCCTTCATCTCGGCCGCGAACCTGGGAGCGAACTACGTTGAATTCGACGTGCAGCTTACGAAAGACCACGTACCAGTCATCTACCACGATTTCCTCGTTTCGGAGACGGGCATCGATGCCCCTGTGCATACGCTTACCCTCGAGCAATTCCTCCACGTCAACGACACTACGCCCGCGCGCTCGCAGCCGCCCTCGCCGCTCCGGAAAGCCGATACCCCTTCCCAAGCCCTCCCCGTCCTCCCAGCACTCACTCCCCGGCCCCGCTCACTCTCCATGAGTTTCGCGCCAACAGACTCGAACACGCTAATGGAAGAGCGCATGAAGTACACGCACGACTTCAAGGCGCACGGGTACAAGGCCAATTCGCGCGGGCGGTTCATCCAGCAACCTTTCACGACTTTGGAGGAGCTGTTTAGGAAGTTACCTGCGAATGTGGGCTTTAATATCGAGCTCAAGTATCCGATGTTGCATGAGAGTGAGGAGCATCATATGGATGCGTATGCTGTGGAACTGAATTCGTTCACCGACGCTGTACTGGCTCAGGCGTACGAGTTGGGGAACCAGAGACACTTGATCTTCAGCAGTTTCAACCCGGATGTGTGTCTCGTGCTGTCATTCAAGCAGCCCAACTTCCCCATCTTGTTCTTGTCCGACGCGGGCGCGTCGCCGGTGGGGGATATAAGGGCGAGTAGTCTGCAGGAGGCGATTCGGTTCGCGAGCCGCTGGAATCTGCTGGGGATTGTGGCGCAGGCGGCGGCGTTTTGTGCGGCGCCGAGGTTGGTCAAGGTGGTTAAGGAGCATGGGCTTGTTTGTGTGAGTTATGGGGTGCAGAATAATGATCCGAAGATGGTGCAGGTTAGTTTACACCCGACCCTGGAGGTGGGATGAGAGGAGATGAGGTGGATGGAATGCTAACGTGTGTGACTGCAGCTACAAGTCAAAGAAGGCATCGACGCCGTGATTGTAGATAGTGTCCTCGCGATCCGCAAGGGTCTTCAACAGAGCGAGGAATTGGCTAAAGAGGCGAGCGAGGTGACGATAGCGACGGCCGTGCAGGCTGTGAATGGTAATGTCGCAGTGGAGTAATGCGATTACCATTCGGCTTCTGCGTATAAAAGTTAGAGGAGGATGCATGGTCATGGTATAACCTGGCTCGGATGGTGCATTGCTACTGGTAGAATTGGTATATACCTCTTTTAGGGAATGATACCTGGTAGTAGACAGCAGATGGAGAAGTTAAAGCTGCAAAAAAAATGCATTTTTATGAATTCCTGGCAATGAAGCCGGTTGAATAATCCTTCAATGCTATCCCTTCCTCATAATTCATGTGTTCGTGCCCTAGCCTCAAAAGTCCATCATAGCCACTCGAGAACGTATCATGTAAAATTTCCATTTCGCTCTCTAATTCTGAGTCTACTCGCTTGGAAAACTAGGGACGAAAAGACGAAAGCCAGCGAGCAAGGCAAGGCAATCTGATGCTTCCACATCGCGCTCAAGCAACTTGACATCCCGCCACCAGATGTCCCTTTCCCCTTTACTATCTATTGCCTATACCCTCAATCCTCACTGAAAGACATCCGTCTCCTACATACGGAGCAAAATACCCACTAACCTCCTACTCAACCCTGATCTTTCTTCCCCCCTGCACGACAACTCCACTATCCCCAATACGGCTCATAACGCACTTGGGCTCCCTCTCCCCCGAATGCATGCTCGCCAATGCAAACGAATCCGTATTATGCGCAAAGTGCAAAAAGTACCCTTCAGGCATCTTCTTGACGGCCATGATCCCAATCGCGCCAGCAGAGTTGCTGTTCTTGACGCCAGGGTGCTCCATAAAGTCGTTGAGGACGAAGGACTCCATGGCCTCTTCCTCGTTGGTTTCTGTGTTTGTGCCGCCGCGGCCGCGCTTGGTGCAGAAGTACAGGCGCTCTGCACATTTCTGCGAGGCCATCGTAGTGGCCATGTGCTCGCCGGTGCCGCTTGTGACGGCGGCTACGGTGACGTTCTCCGAGTCTTCGAAGTCGGCGGGAATGACGGCTGTGCCGACGCCGACGAGAGCGGCTGGTCCGACACGCCCACGGTGCTTCATGCCGATGCCGCCGGAGGATGAACCAGCAGCGATGTTGCCAAACATGTCAATGGCGATGGCGCCGACGGTGTCAGTAATGCGGTCTTCGTCAATGTTGGAGAGCATGAAAGCTGGGAATGGCTTGGGAGTCTCATCTTCGGGTTCTGGCGGCGTATGATCGTCTTGTGTATCATCGGCAGAACCATCAGTGCCTTTTCGTTGTTTACCGGTTGGAGGGCGCGCCAGACCCGATGATGTATCAGGAACACCCTTAGACTGTTCGTCAGCCGCATCCGTAGTCGTATTTGATTTGAGTAATGAGGGAGCACGTGGCCCATGTCCTTCACTGGAACGGCTACCACTGTACCTAGGGCGCTTCGCTGAGTGCATCGATGGACTGACGGGAACACGGGATTGTGTGTTTGACTCATATTGAACCTTACCATCTGGTGTTCTTGGTGTTTTCGTGTTCGTTGAGGCTGGAATCCTGGTTGGTAGCATATCATGGACAGGTTGGAAGACATCTTGCATGTTGTCGTCTGTAAAAGTAGCCGGCGATGCTGCCTGAGGAGAACCTGGTTGGCCTTCGTTCCATGTCCCACTCATGAGAGCGTTGAAGTGGTCTCGTCTTTGCTTATCACGAACCCTTTCTTCGTATTCATGATCAACAACCTCTTCACCTGTGCTGCCTGGGTTACCTGGGCTGTTGGGAGTGCGGGGAAACCCAGCTTTCCTTAGGTCCTCCCTCCAGCGAAGGAATCGTTCTCGGGCATTCTTAGACACGAGTGCATCGTGGTGAACTATGTCCATCCCATGCTCAAACCCAAACTCTGCTGCACCGTCGGCAATCAGCAGGTTCGGTGGTACGCGCCTGAGTGAGAGTGGCCGATTGGATTCTTCTAGAATGATTCGGGCCAGGTGGATCGGATTCTTTATTTCTTTTACAAATGTCAGTATGGCCATAGTTCACGTGGGATTCTGAACCTACTCGCAACGGCGCCGCAAGCTCCGCTTCGACCTAGATGGTCAACGACTGTTGCATCACACTCGACAATGCCCTCGATCGTGAGGTTACTTCCATATCCAGCATTCGTAATTTCCTTGTCTTCAAGGACTTTGATGGCTGCTTCGACCGCATCGACCGCAGTGCCACCGCCACGAAGAAATCTCATGGCAACCATGCTTGCGCTAGAAATTAGTTAGCATGTTCTGAGTTTGAAGTCTTCCTGAAAAATGCTGCGGCTTAGAGGGTGATGAATGTGAACGGCAACTGGCAAACTCACTCTGCACATGCGCTGAGATGTACTTGCTCATTCGTTGTGCTGTGATATCCAGCACCAGCATGGACGAATATAGCTGCTACTGGAGGATGAGTTTGTCGATTTAACCCCGGCCGTTTCTCCCCAGCGCCATCCATTGCGACGCCAAGTAGTGGCCCAGGGCGTGATGCCTGGCGGCGAATATACCTTAGAGCACGTCGTTCTTTGGACCGTGGAAATGGCCTCGTAATAATGTAGGTTAGGCTTGTATTCGTATTCTTTACGTGGTCATGGACTCGACTTCGGAGGATTTTAAATTGGGATCGAGCGTAGTCAAGTCTTCTGGAGAGGATGTGACGTCTGGAAGTTGTGCCTGGTTCTTGCATAGAGTGGGCCAACGTGTGAAGTCAACAAAGGTTGCTGCAGGAACAATTATACGCGTAGAGTGGTAGTGGGAATCCCTGGTGTATTCGGCTGAAGATCGACTGTTTCTTTAATGCCTTGTAAACTGGGCAAATTTGCGAGGTAACAGGAGCAATCAACATGAAGCCTGAGGAGTTCTTATCCGGTGGTGATATGCCCGGCGTTCAGCTCACCGGCGACGTGTGCAGCTGTCACTGAGACTGGGCCGCAAGTGACCTGCTGTTTTGTATAAAAGGTCGCGATTGAAGGATGGAAAAGAGTGTGAAGATCAGAACAAGAAGAATACCTGAGAAAGGTTGCAGTATCAGCCTTCAAGTGCTCAGCAGAGACGCCCAAGAACGTTCAGATACTGGCAACAAACCGGAGATCTTTGTACAACAGACACGTCTGTTGACCGTCTCATGGAATCCGCACAGAAAATCCCAAAGTCAAGAAGTCTAGGTTGAAAGAAGAACCAACTGCTATGCAAACGAGTGGAACGTATATGGACTAAAGATCCGTTATACAGAGTCTTTTTATGGGTGGAGAGGCGAGGCTTGACACAACAGCACGGGGTTTCAGGAAACTAGTAATGACAGTGACAAAAAGGGAGTAAAGAATATTCGGATGCGAATGGCTTCGCTGGAGATGAGATATTTGATGGAGATGAGGCCAAAGAGGAGGAGGCCAAGTAGGGTGATGAGAAGATCCCTCCCTCAGCTTCAATGGGGACAGAAGCGCCTGGAGAGACTTATCCACCTTATCTCCCAGTCACTTACTCGCAGCTGCCATGGCATGCAAGTATATTAACAAATTATTTCCGGATTCTTGACAAAGGGCCGCTCTTTCTTATTTTGTAAATTGTGAGACTCGGCGAACTGCTTAGTCGTTCTCCCACAACTTTCTGATATAAAAATCCATGGTCACGTGATACCCTACCACCAGCCACCAGCCTCCAGCCTCACGCTAATCCATGGTGGGGCGGCTTCCGATAGGCTGCGTCGCCCACCAGCTTCCGTCGTCATCCAAACCTCGAAGGTAACAACTTCCTTGCGACGCTGACGCCGCTGCTATATATCTCTACAACAGCTTCACCCGTCGTCATTGAAGCTGTTGGTGTATTGAGCGTCTGAAGAACCCCCCCCGACCCCCAAGATGGCGTCCCATACCCCCGCCGTTGTCATGGACAAGTAAGCACTTTTACCCCACTCCGTCCCCAATGGACCGCCGGCTGTGGCATTGTAAGACATACTGACATTCTATACAGCGGCACAGGTTTCTCGAAGCTTGGTGAGATGGAACGAAAGCCTAGAATTGGGACGCAACTGACCATATCTCTCTAGGGTTCGCCGGAAATGACTCGCCGTCCTTCGTATTCCCTACCGCCATAGCGACCAAGGGCGGGGCACCAGGAGCCGGAGGCACTGGATCTGGCCGCCCGGGTGTCGGAGCGAAGCCATCGTTTCTCACTGGCGGAACTGGGTCTGGTGGTGGAAACCTATCTATGAAGAGAGGGACAGAGGACCTGGATTTCTTCATTGGTGACGAAGCCTTGGCAGCCGCGAATGGACCAGGTACGTCGTAGTCTACGTGTTTGGGGGAAGTGAGACTAACTCCAGTGCAGGATACGGAATCCACTACCCCATTCGCCACGGACAAGTTGAGAACTGGGATCACATGGAGCGCTTCTGGTCGAACTCGATATTCAAATACTTGCGCGTTGAGCCAGAAGACCATCACTTCCTGCTCACCGAGCCCCCGCTAAACCCACCGGAGAACCGCGAGAACACCGCCGAGATCATGTTCGAGTCGTTCAACTGCGCCGGTCTATATATCGCTGTCCAGGCAGTGCTCGCCCTCGCTGCCTCGTGGACCTCCTCCAAGGTGTCCGACCGATCACTAACAGGAACTGTTATTGACTCTGGTGATGGTGTTACCCACGTTATCCCCGTTGCCGAGGGATACGTTATCGGCTCCTCCATCAAGTCTATCCCAATCGCCGGTCGCGATATCACCTACTTTGTGCAATCCCTCCTGAGAGACCGCGGAGAGGCGGACTCTAGCTTGAAAACTGCCGGAGAGATCAAGGAAGAATACTGTTACGTTTGCCCAGATATTGTCAAGGAGTTCAGCAGGTTCGACAAGGACCCCACACGTTTCGTGAAGCACCTTGTCACCCAGCCCGGTGGAAGGAAGGTGTCGGTCGATGTTGGCTACGAGCGTTTCCTGGCCCCAGAGATCTTCTTCAACCCCGAGATCTACTCCTCCGACTTCCTGACCCCCCTCCCACAAGTGGTCGACACCGTCATCCAGACCTCGCCCATCGATGTGCGTCGTGGCCTCTACAAGAACATTGTCCTATCTGGTGGATCAACCCTCTACAAAGATTTCGGCCGTAGGTTACAGCGCGACATCAAGCACCTCGTCGACGCACGCATCCGCGCCTCGGAAGCGAAGAGCGGTGGAGCGAAGTCTGGCGGACTTGAGGTCCAGGTTATTACGCACAAGCGCCAGAGACATGGCCCATGGTTTGGTGGAAGTTTGTTGGGACAGACGCCTGAGTTCAGGAGTTACTGTCACACCAAGGTATGTCCTGCCGAGTACTATATACCTTAGAGATGCAGAGCTAACAATTTATAGGCGGAGTATGATGAGATAGGTCCGTCCATCGTGCGGAGATTTGCTCTGTTGGGAGGCCCAGGTGGTTCATAGAGTCTGATGGGTGCGGGAGGTAGTGGGTGAGATAAGGGGGGAGGAAAAGCTATAGATACTGTAGTTTCAAGCGCCATTGACAGTTTAGATTGACTTATATGCTATAGCTGGTGACTATTCTGCCTGGGCAAGCCTTCCGAGTTCCAAAAACGCTAGGGCCTCATCGGAGTAGCCGGACTCTGTTGAAGTGGATTCGGCTGCTTCTGGAGGGGTACCAGGCGCTGCGGCCTGGTCGCAGCCTTCATAGCCATCTTCTGTTTTTTGGAAAGCTTTCAGCTCGCTTTGCCTTTTGTGGTCTTTACCCCGATACCCGTATCTTCATTTCTCCTCTGTCCTCTTTGAATCTCCTCTCTAATTAACTTTTGGGTAGCCTTCATAAGCTTTGTATTTTCCGTCGAGGTCCGTTTTCCAACCTTGCTATTTCGGTCCCATCTCATTAATCCGAATCTCGGTTTCCACACGTCTAACCTTTTCGGCTTCTACTGCCTTTAAGATCGGGTTATGATCTGCTTGGGGTTGAATCTGAGAATCTAGTTGCCTGCGCGTGATTATGGCCTCATTTTATACTCTTTTTTCAAGATAGGTACGATAATTTAAATGAAGATCATGTTTCAATCCAGTAGATAATTTCCCACATTATATTTACAGGCATGGGCTGATTGAGGGTCACGATGACGGTGAACTGCCAAAGGACCCCTACAATGGCAACGGCCCAGGGGTTTTGACAACCCTTGGTCCCCTCACATATTCTGTTTAATTAGTTTGAAGTTTCTTCATACGATTAGTGAAAGAGAGTAATCAAAGACGGATATTTCCATCTTTGGTGCCTCGGAGAAAGTTATAGCCTGTCACGACACCAGCTACGTAATGGGACCTGAAAGTCACCTGTTCTCGCATCTGTATGCTGTCATCCGGGACCGTAAATCCAATTCCTTAATGTCTGAAATAACCCCAAATTATAATTTGTAACTACGGGGAAGCCTTGTATTTACAGTTACTAAGTCGATTACGGTGGTCGTGGAGAATCACAAACTATGGACAATCTACCAGATACTCAGTGGGCACAGGTTTCTCAAAGGCCCGGTGGCAGTAGGCACTACCCCCCGTCCTCTCTTCCTATCTCTCGACATTACCTTTCCTCATATATGGTCCAAAAAAGCAGACACTAAGTTGTCCCAGAGGTCGAATACAAGAAGGTCCCTGTCCCCATCCCCGGCCCAGATGAAGTCCTAGTTAATATAAAATTCTCCGGCGTTTGCCATACGTGCGTCTCTCATACTCTCATTGCATACCAGAGAACTACACAGGGTATACTAACAGAATAGCGACTTACACGCCCTGGCCGGAGACTGGCCTCTCAAAACCAAATCGCCTCGTATCGGAGGCCATGAAGGCGCTGGGGTTGTAGTGGAGCGTGGCGAGCTGATCAGCGATGTCAAAATCGGAGACCATGTCGGTGTAAAATGGCTGAACGGTTCTTGTCTAACCTGTTCCTTCTGCCAGGCTTCGGATGAGCCGTTGTGCCCCAAGGCCATTCTGTCAGGTTATACAGTTGATGGCACCTTTCAACAGTACTGTATTGCTAAGGCCGCACACGTCGCACATATCCCACAAGATGTCGACCTGGCATCTGTAGCACCTATTCTCTGTGCTGGTATCACGGTTTATAAGGCACTGAAAGAATCAAATGCCCGCCCTGGACAGACTGTTGCCATTGTCGGAGCAGGAGGCGGACTCGGTACGCTTGCTATTCAATATGCGAAAGCGATGGGCCTCGAGGTGCTGGCGATTGACGGTGGCTCCGACAAGGGAGAAATATGCAAGAAGCTCGGCGCGAGAACTTATGTCGATTTTGAGACTACGAAGGACATTGTAACGGATGTCAAAGCAGAAACGGACGAGCGCTATGGCCCCCACGCCGTGCTGCTGATTGCGCCATTCGAAAAACCGTTCCAGCAAGCCAGCGAGTATATACGGCCACGGGGGACGATCGTCGCGATAGGAATGCCCGCGGATGCGATCCTGAGAGCGCCTGTGTTTGAAACAGTCGTCAAGATGATCACGATTAAAGGGAGCTATGTTGGGAACAGACGCGACACGGCGGAGGCGATCCAGTTATTTGCGCGGGGATTGATTAGTGCGCCGCTCGAGGTGATGGGACTCAGTCAGTTGCAGGAGATATTCGAGAGATTACGCGCGGGGAAGGTAACGGGGAGGATTGTAGTTGACACGAGCAAATAGAATACTTGGAGAGGGCGGTTTGATCGACGAAGCGCGCGCGAGATGGCGGGAGCTAGAGTTGTGGATGTGGTGGTGGTTGTGTGAGACAGGTATCATATTTTCCATCATCTCGTGGGGGTTACATTTGAAGATAACGGAAGAAATAATGGAACAGAAACTCAAAAGCCCACAAGCTGCTGATATAGCAAATTGCCAGCGCAAATTTTCACAGCAACTGTGAATAAATCCAAGGCCTTTGAACATTCGGGGTTGTGATTATCATACTGGAAGATTAGAGTACAATAAAACTACCAACTCCAAATTCAGTTATCAGTCCCAATAAACACACAGTCTATCTTGGAACTTTCAGGCGGCACAAGAAGAGGTATCTTTTGTCTTTTGATTCTTGAATCGCGTCATGTCTGTTGGATGTTGGCATCGACACAACATTTCCTCGGAGGGGGTTGGCCGGCGGCCAACACTCCCGAGCTAAGCGCTGCGCCTGCCCACCACCAACAGATTGCCGCCAGACATCTCAAAACCAACACAAGAAAGCCAGGAAAAAGCGTCACGAGTGCCATCGAGGTCGCAACCGTTTCCAAGCCCTGTCAAGGGATGGAGGCCATTGTTGGCCGTGTGAGGCAGTCCCGAGCAATACATGGAATAGGCAACCCGTCCTATTGCCCCTCCAGATCGACCCCGTGGGTTGACACCACCCACAATGACGCGGCGATATTCTGATATTCAGTAAGTTGGCGCTTCTAAAATGCGCTTGTTCATGATGTTGGCTGTTCTTCGTCTTTACCAGACTTCGAAGGTGAGCGCCTACGATGGGCAGATTCAACCACAGCCCCCCTCGGTTGGATCTTCCGTTTCAACTCCTATCTGTTGGAGATGGTGTCATGCACATATATATATATATCACGACCTGCATCTGCATGGTCAGGATCATTCTTCTGTAACACCGTACTCTATCTTCTATTGGCATCTTCCCAAGGCAACGCTGCAAGACTACGCATTCGGTCAATATCAACCCCACAGACCACCCACAAACCACCTACCAACACCTATCACCGTCATGAATCTGCCATACATTCTCTCTACCCCACCTACCCCATCTACCCCACCACCACTCAATATGAAGGGCCACAGGTCCGTCGAAGGCAAAGCCTTCCGCTTCAAGCGTCGCATCGACTGGCCCGCCGCTGCAAGCAGTGGGCTCAGCTTCTGTGATCCATACTTCCTGCACCCCGTTTTCGTGGTGCGCAAGCTAGGCAACGACCGCGCCGAAGTGGTCTCCTTGACCTCGACCCGGGACGATACCGTTGACCCGCGGAACTACCTGCAGATCGCGACGCCGAACTGGATGAAGAAGCAGACGGGCCCCAAGCTCAACCCCGTCAATACCCCGGGATGCGTGACGCAGCTGCCGAAGACGAGCTGGGTACGCTTGGACAAGTGCCGCGAGGTGCCGCTTGATATTTTGCAGGGGTGGATGAGAGATGATGGCGTGCAGTATATGCTGCGCAAAGAGTCGAGGGAGAAGTTGTATCGGTTCGTGAGGCGCGCCGAGGCTGGGTGGATTGACGACAGGGACGAGGATCAGTTCCCCACGCCGGAGTTCAGTTCGCCAGAGTTCAGCACGCCGCAACTCAGCACACCGCAGTTCAGTAGGTCGCAGTTTGGTTCGTCTCAGCTCTCTTCGCCGCAGCTCAATTTGCCGCGCACTCCACCACGCACCCCTTCACCTTTCCCGGTATATGAAATGCCCGCAGACATCTTTCCTGAGGTTGGAAACCGATTCCCAGGATGGGGTGGCCTGAATGCTGTGGAGGGCGACCCTTTCCTCGACCATCCTCGTTACTGTAAGCGACAGGAGGCACCGACGCCGTTGCCGACGCCAAAGGAGAGAAAGGGCTTGGATGTGGATGAGTTGCTAAAGGCCTTGAAAGACCTGGAGGGAAGGGTAGACCAGCTGCACAATGCACTGGGCCTCTTGCAAATGGTCTCTCAGACTAGCTTCCAACAGAATCAGAGAACCGAGGCGTGGGATATCCGTTGAGGAAGGAGAGAGCGTGGGGTGGGCTTGTGGGAACCATGTTCTGCTTGCATTGTATCAACACTGGGCCGTATTTCTTTGCTGTTATATCATCAACCAAGGCTGAGGCAACATTTATTAGAGGACGGTCGTTTCTGGAATTGGCGCTTGGCAACCGGGGATTTGGCGTTTTGATTACCAAGTTAGCTAGATTTCATATAGCAATTTATTTCCACATAATCTGTGTTTATTTACCTGTGTGCAAACCTCACAAATCGCAGTCAGTTTAACGCCTTGACACTGCTTATAAACTGTCTATTATAGAACAACTGAGTATATAATACAGATCATTCACCCGGCACTGGCGTCCCGACATTTGAACCAGATTCGGTGCCATTAACAATCCTCCTCTTCTTCCTCTTTTTCCTCGGCACCACCGCTGGTTTAGCCCCGTAGTTGCCGAGAGCGAGATGTGTACCACATGTAAGGCAAATCGCGCCTTCTGGGGGTGAGCAGAATACTGCGTGTGTTAGCGGTGTTGGATATATACGAGGGGAGAAACGTACTACTGAGGCAAATACTGCATACAAACCCCACATCCACCACATTCCTGTGGCAGAAGCAAGCCGCTCTGAAATCCACCACCTCCTGTGTTGGAGATATCAGATGTGTTCGTGCGCTCTGGTCCTGGAGGAAGCCAAGCATGAGGGATTGTAGGAGGCCTTGGGGGTTGCGTAGTTGCATGTACGTTCCATTCGTGGCATCGGAAGCCTGTTGCAGGAACACTGTGTCGCCTGATAGCTTGAGAATATCGATTGGGATCCGCAGTCGTTGGGCCGCGAATGTGGTGTTCATGATGGGGATGTATTGATGGGCTAGGTCGCCTGATACTGAGATGACGAGGATGCGACAAAGAAGCCCTTGAGGGGTTTCGTCCATGGTATTATCACCTCCGTCGGGGTGGGACTTGCCGCTGGCAGCGACACCGGACTCGTTATAAGTTACTGTGGCCTTGTTCGAGTACGAAAGTGCGAGGGTGAGCGCGCCAGCCATTTGGGTGGTGGTTGTGGAGGAGACGTCTTCTGTAGTCGTTGAGTCGATGAGCTCTCGTAAGCTCTTGAGAAGGTCGTGCTCGATAAGAGAGAATGGGCGGTACTTGTTCGCATCGTTGGGGGCCTTGCTGGCTGTGCGATCAGGACCATCGCTCATCACTGTATCTTCTCCAGCTCCCCGCGCACTGGGAGGGCGGGGGTAGAGCCATGCCGCGCGATGACTGTGGCTTGCGACAACTGCCACTTGGTTGGCGTTGTTGAACGCTAGATGGGCATTTATGAACACCAAGAGATTGGCAACAGCCTTTGAAAGAGGCAGGGTCTCGTGGAGGAGCGCCCAGGCGTGTGGATTCGTGTCGAGGACTATTGTCAGCAGTGATGGAGACTCCTCTGGAGAAGGGTTAGCGCTGGCATCTACTCAGGAAGGCAGATAGTACCAGTTATAGTGCGCTCATAATGATCAGATCCATCAACGGCGTTCATGGTGACGTCCTTGAAGCCTTGAGTCCTGTCTTGTGGGAGAACCTGCAGACAGATTCCAAGCCGATTTCAGGCTGTCCACGAGGGCGGGCTGCCGTGGCTCAAAGCCGCTTTGTCGACCACTTTTTAGTTTCTTTCATATGAAATCCGGAGCAGGTATATGGATTAATAGGTCGCAAGCACGTTATATCGTCAAAATGGGCTCCGTCGCCTGCGACAGCCATGCAATGTCTTGATTTGCGAGTGTAGAGCGCGACCTTTTGGACTTTTTGGAGAGGCGACCGCGAATTTCCATTTCCGGACCCCAGTAAGCCGTCGCCTTGATGACGCCCTACCATGTGACTAAAGCCCAGACAGCTTGGCTTATCAGTCAACCTAGAGCTACGATAAGAGCGGCAGAAAGTGCCCCGCCATATTCGCTCATCATCATAATCTATCTCTCTTCGTTATATTCCTTCCTATCAACTATGGACATTATATAAAAGCAGCAATCGGAATATGTCTGATGCAGTTACTCCCCCGCCACGGCAGCCCACCGTCAAAGCTGGGCCAAATGTTGACTTCAGTAGATCCGAGTCAGTTAGTGATGAGGTCCTGGTTGTGCTCGCCGGCCTCGTCGAGGGTGGGCAAGATGACGACGAGACATGCCTGACTCTCGATGCATTAACTCGGCTCCTGAGCAGAGACGACAAGAGTAACCCCCCAGTGGGAGAAGGGCTGGCGCCTCTCATTGATGCCGACTGTTTCGACACTCTTGCCGCCTATCTGGATATGAGACAAGGAGATGCCATACGGGGACATGCAACCATGACACTCTCAGCATATCTTAAAGCTTCTGGCGACCAAGGTGTCAATTTCCTCACTCGATTTTTCAAGGAAAAGGTGCAGAAGGGTACATATGACGACTTCATCATCGCATTCTCTGTGGCGGCTTGCACATTTCCTGTTATACCAGATGTGTCTGCCGAGCTGTTCCTCAGCCCAGGATTTGTCTATGGCTTGGGCCCTTTAATGAAGAGAAAATGGAAGAGCAAGAAAGTAGAGCAGGCATGCCTTGATATGCTCAATGTGGCTTGTATGCACGGTGCTTGCCGCGAGGCAATCCAGAAGTACTGCACGGAGTGGCTGGAAGAGATTGTGGTTGAGGCACCCAAGGCTATCGACGACTTGCATAAGTCAGAAAGATATGCTGTTGTTGAGGATGGCCCCCTTCAGCAACGCCTACATACACCTGTTGTCAGGAACCTGGCTGCTGTTATATTGGCCAAGCTACAGGTAGGCTATCTGCATCACCGTATCCAAAACATGGCAAGCACCTAAGCTAACTCGGTCTCCAGGCTGTCCCTTCCGCTCCAGCAGCTGATTCAAAAGAAAAAATACAGCCAGCAGTGACAAACGTCGACGAACTAACGGATATCTTCAACCAATACCTTACCACAACCGACGAGTCACTTCACAAAGGTTCAATAGAAGGCCTGGCATATGCCTCCTTGCAACCAGTGGTAAAGGAGAAGATTGCCAATGACCCGGCGTTCCTCAAGAACATACTTCATGTTCTCGAGACCAACCCCCCCAAATCTTCTACTACCTACGGAGGCCTCTCTATCCTTGTCAACCTCACTACCTACCTTCCATCGCTCACAGAAGAGCAAAGGCGCATAACTCAACTGAAAGCCTACGCCAATGCCTCTCGCCCCTCTCATGAGGCGGACCCTCTAAACAGTGATGCTCACGTGGCTGCCAGGTGCAATGCCGTTTTCAAGGCAGAGGCTATACCTGTCCTTGTGTCTCACTCTGTACAAGGCTCTCTGGCATCCCTAAAGCTCATCGTCCAAATTCTCCTGTCCATATCCCGATCTTCTGAGCTACGCGGGCGCGTTGCACAGCAAGGCGGCGTAAAGCTACTACTACAAGCATACGGCCAATTCCCCGAGACCGACATAAGTGCTAAGAGGACGACAGCGCATGCACTTGCGAGGATTCTCATATCCACTAACCCAATCCACATATTTGGGGGCTCAAATCCTCATCCACTCAATCTAGCTATCCGACCACTCATTTCTCTCCTGTCCGATGACCCCGCGACTGAGATGCGAGATTTACTCCCTGCGTTTGAGGCGCTGTTGGCTCTCACGAACCTCGCGTCTGTCGACAACGACGCGCGAGACCCCATTATCCGCGACGGTTGGTCCAGTATCGACGAGCTCCTCTTGTCAAACAATAAACTGGTCACCCGGGCCTCAGTGGAGCTGGTCTGCAATCTGATGCAGAGCCCCACTGGCGTGGCCAAGTTTGCAGATGGGAGCAAACAGGCCAGCAATAGATTACATATTCTACTTGCCTTAGCTGACTCAGACGACCTCGCGACTCGGCGGGCGGCGGGTGGTGCACTGGCTAGCTTGACCGAGTGGGATACCGCTGTTACCGCGATTTTGGCACGCGAGCGGGGTGTGGCCATATTGCTCAAGCTGTGCAAGGAGGACGAGGAAGATCTGAGGCACCGAGGAGTCGTTTGTGTGTCGAATATGTTGAATGCACCGGGCGGTGGAGCCGAGAAGTCTGCTGCTAAAGTGAAGGAGGCAGACGGCATTGAGGCACTCAAGGAGTGTGCAAGGAAGAGTCGGAGTCAAGAGGTCTTGGAAACAACAGTAGAGGCGTTGCAAAAGCTGCTGGGGGACAGTGGCACGAAGTCGCTTGAGATGGCGAAGGCTGCATAACTTGGAACTGCAGAGAGCGAATTTGATCAAGCGTAAAGGGGTAGTAGGCATATTGTCATAGTAGTTATTTGTCTTTCCTTTTCTCTATATACGGAGTTATACACCAATGAGACATTCATGCATCTGTTGGCTTCACACCCTCAACAGCTCCCGTTGCAATAATCCCCTCTGCATCGGCCACATCTGCGCCTAGCTTCTCTTCCACTCCCTCCATCACATCCGCAGATGGGATTTCTGGCAACGCCTCGTCGATCCTCGATAACACAGCAACACCCTCCACATGCCCCGTTTGGGGGAAAAAGTCGAAACCCCTGATGCTCTCGATCTTATACCTCCTGCCCAACCCTCCATGCCCATCCTTTCCATTAACATATCCGTGCACCATCACTCCTACGTCACGAGCTTGCGTGTGAACATTACAGCTCACATAAACCACTCTCCTCGGGCCGAAGCTGAGTAGTTGTCTGAGGAAACTATCATCACAGCCTTTTCTCGGAGGGTCAATCACCACCACCGTCTCATCAGCGGGGTATGTAACAGATTTGAAGAGTTCAGGGGCGTCGGCAGCGAGGAAAGAGGCCTTAGACTCAGGGATGTTGTTGAGAGATGCGTTCTTGGAGGCGAAATCGATGGATGCGGAGGAGATGTCGATACCAGTGCTGGATTCGAAGAGGGAGGAGAGCGTGATAGTGAAGAGGCCAGAGCCGGAATAGGCATCGATTAGATACTTGACTGGCAACTCGCTCGAGGAAGTAGGGGGAATGATGTTTTCGCGGATGTACTGTGTGAATGGTGGGAGGATAGAGTTGTTGTTCTGGAAGAAAGCGCCAGCGGGGTTGGTGAAGGTGAAGTCCTCAATGTATTCGGTTGAGGTGGCGTTGTTGTCTGTGATGCAGGTCTTGAGATCTGTAGTCTCGGTGCCCTCGACTGGGACAGCGATTGTGTCCTCCTGGATGGGGGATGGGAGTTCCGAGTTAGGCACTCGCTGAGTGGACTCGCGGAGCAGAATCGTAGCACCACGCTTGTACTTGTCCAGCTCCACAGCCACACGGGCTCGCTCACTCTTCATGCCCTTTCGAACGGCGTCGGTGCCGATGGGACAGTCCTCAATGTCTAGAGTTATGCGCCTATTCTTCTGCATGAAGCCAATTTCTGGAGTCTTCTCGAAGGCTTTCTTGATGCCCGCCCTAGCATCGGCGCGACTCCTGTATCCTGGGGGCCCGTCAAAATGGGGTGTAAGTTTCGTGCGGTAGTTGTATTGTAATGGACTGCCCATCGTATTCAGAACAGCGGGTACCAGCTCAGTTGGAATATGTGAGAAGTTCTTGTAGGCCTTTTCGACGATGGACTTCTTGTGTTCGAGTTGCGTCGAGTAATCGAGCATCTGGAACTGACAGCCAGAGCATTTCGAGAAATACTGGCAGTTAATTCTGCTATCGTCTCGGAGTGGCGATGGCTCGACGACGCTGAGGAAGTCGGCGAGAGAGTAGTGGTGTTTCTCAAAATGCTTGATGACTTTGACTCGCGCAATGTCGCCTGGTGCCGTGAACGGGACGACGTAAATCTGACCTGACCCAGGGGCTACAGCCAACCCATCGCCCGTAGATGATATCTCCAACACTTTCACATCGAGTTCTGTGAATGGTGCTGGTAGGCTCGTCGTCGTTTCTGACTCGCCCTCTGCGATGCCGGCTTCGACGTTCTTGGGGTCCTCGAGTCGCTGCCTCGAAAACAGATCCGTCACATCTGCCAATAACACCTCCTCTGTCGACCCTTCCTTGACTGGTTTTTGTTTTTGCGTCTTTTGCCTCTTATTTCCACGCCCGCCTTGGTTCCCGCGCCCACCTTGGTGGTCTCTCTTGCGATTCTCTGCGCCCGCCGGCGCAATCTTCTTTTCTGTCTCCATTGGCCGGTAATTAAATTGTCTTACCGTTCTCAATGGTACGAACAGATTTCTAGAAATTGCTCTGGAAAGTTTAAACATCGAGGTTCCAATATCGAATCAGAGTCCATCTATTTCAAAATAATTTCGAGGCCAATTCGGCGCCGGATAAACATTGTTGCGACAACTTAAATTTATCGCCAAAGGTGCGGCTGCAACAACCTCATACTCAGGGAGGAAGCCGAGAAAAAAGCCGCCTCATACCGCGGTGTTCACGATGAGCGTCTCACGCCCAGCACGATGTGTGTTCTCCACCGCATCGTCAATTGCGAAGGCGCGGCCAATGGTCCAATGCCGGGATTTCTCAACCACCCAGTCTCTTCCGGCTCGACGCCGTCCTCGGTTTGCCAGTGTCAAGGCCGAGGATATGGGATTGGTATCTCAGGCTCCCACAGACCAGGTGCTGAAGAGCTACACCAAGAAGGATGAGCAAAACCTGTCGAAAAGATACACCCTCGATCAAATGCGTGTCATCGCCGCTGGCGAGGAGGCAATCGACCTCGAAGACATCCGCAGCCACGGTGTCGTCCGTAACGACCCCTACGCATTCAAGTATCTCGACGACTTTTCGGTCCTTCGCCCTACTCTAGACAAAATACCTAAGCCCGCGAGCACTGTCCCAAAAGGCGCGCGCTGGTTAAACGAGACGGAGCGGTTCGACCAGGTCAACGAATGGTTAGGAAAGATGACTGAGGAAAAAGAATTACAGGGGCTGACCGAGGACAACTCTGTGCCCATAACGCGGCTAGACCTGCAGAAGTTCATCGATGAAACTCCATCGATGACAGGCGGCGGCAAGTTTGGATCCGACGTCCTTGCGCCTGCCTTGCCAAAGGTTAAAAGCATGGAAGGGATGTACCAAAACTCGACTCTTGTCGACCCTCGCGACTCCACCGGTACCTACGACAAACTGAGGAGGCAGACTGGAATGAGTCTTGATGATATCTTGAACCTGAACGTAAAGAATATCGTGGCCCACAGAGTTGTGAACATGACGCGTTTAGGCCGAGTGCAGAGCTTTTATACGTTGTCTATAGCTGGCAATGGGAAGGGCATGCTTGGGCTGGGAGAGGGGAAGTCTGCAGAAATGGTTGATTCGTTGAATCAATCTCGCATGGCCGCTATCAAAAACATGAAGCCGGTTCCGCGCTACGAAGATAGGACGATATTTGGCGACGTCGAGGCGAAGGTTTCAGCTGTTAGGGTTCAGTTGATGTCGAGGCCACCTGGTAAGTGTTCCTACAACGACCTCTTTTACGTCTCACCTTTTCCAATGCGATGCTAATTTTGTTTCTAGGATTTGGACTCCGCTGCCAATACCTTATCTTCGAAATGTGCCGCGCCGCCGGTATCACTGATATAGCTGCGCGTGTCCCGTACGCGAGGAACAAAATGAACACGGCCAAGGCTACGTTCCAGGCGTTGATGAACCAGAGGATCCCGGATGAGGTCGCTCGTGGGTTAGGCAAGAAGCTAGTCGATGTGCGGAAGGTTTACTACGGAGGAGACCAACAGCTTCCAAAGAAGCACAGGACGGATGATGCTGAAGTGTAAAGGGGTAGAGGTCTGGGATAGTGTACTGATAAGTTTAGAGGTGGTACTGTATAGCGGATTTGTAGTATATATAAGATAAGAAGCCACTGCTGCACGGTCATTTATTTTCATGTCTGTTCATTCTCGCGCCAGCAATCCTGGGTATCCTTAACGCCGTAACTCCTTTTCCTTCCTTTCCCCCCGGCTCATACGATGTCCCAGAGGAGCCAATCTCCATAAGCAGCCCTCAGTGATCTTGTCCAGCACCTTGGTCACCAGAGTAAATCTCCTGCTGTAGCACAATACTGTACACGCTCGCCTTGAGCAGTGTAAAAACCAAGCTCGTCTTGCGTTCCAACTGTAGAAGTCCATCCAGAATTTCAGCGGTCGGTGCGCCTGCTAATCCGTCAAGGAGGGACGCCAGCTGCGTGTTATATTAGCGCGGGTTGACTGACAGATAATGGTCGGCATAATTTATACCTTCTTCATATTGTCAGCCAGGCGTTCGTACTCTTCCAGCACATCCTGTTCGAGAGGGGAGAGGTCGTCTGGCCCCGGCGGGCTTGTGAGGGAAAGAGACGCCGTCGCGTCATTGAGGTCTGTAGTCATTGTTTGTAAGAGAACTAGATTGGCTCTACTCGGTGGTTGGAGAGTTTCGCAGTGTGCACAGAGGTGAATCTCACTGTCGTTGTCGATGCGCACATGTATGTGGGGTTGTGGTCGCGTATGTTGACGTGTGGGGTTTGGCAACGCGAGGCTGAAGCCTTGTGAACTGCACACAGCATGACGAGATATTTGCATCCTTTGTTACCCTTATCTATATTTATTTCCATATTTCCTATTCTTTAATCATATACAAGGTAGCAATCTATATCTCATCTGAATAGCCTTTCTTTTACAGCACTATACCAGAACCCATAGTTGTTGATTATATTACCAAGTAATCGCTTTTAATTCGTCTTGTCTCAGCCAGTTCCCATCAGACGAGACTGCACCATTACTACGCCATTACTGTAGCAACAAACTATTCGCCATAGTTAGCACAGCCATCTTGAAGCACTTATAGATTGTGCCATCATTGCCTCTCCCAGCATTTAACACGGGTGCGACTGCTCTTTGCCACCCACCCTGGGGACATGGCACCCATCGACCGGAAAGCTACCCTCGCTTTGGAGGAAGACATCATCAAACTTGGAGAGGTAGCATATGATCCTGAACTATCAAAAGAAGCAGCTGAGGC
This sequence comes from Pseudogymnoascus sp. BL308, assembly GCA_001630595.1. Lineage (NCBI taxonomy): Eukaryota > Fungi > Ascomycota > Leotiomycetes > Thelebolales > Thelebolaceae > Pseudogymnoascus > Pseudogymnoascus sp. BL308. The sequence continues at coordinate 73,008 of LMYD01000408.1, read as the reverse complement.
AGGGATCCAAGAATTTGATACTTTTCTAGAAAGGTTTGCGAATGCATACGCTCTGCCCTGATGCCAACAGCTAACCATTTTCAGGACGGCTGCGTATGTTCTGCTCCCAGCTCTCGTCTCACTTGTCAAACCTGGCGACAAGGTGAAGCCATGGCTTCGTCCTCATATTTCTCGTGCGCTATCATTTCTCACACTTCGACCGCGAGGTGTCCGTAGCACAATCGAATTTGTACTCTCTGTGCATCCAACCACCGCCGCCACCGCCGAGACGCGAGGACAGGAGGCGGCATCCAAAGGTCCTCAAATTTCACCAGAGGCGCTCACCTCTGCCACACAGCTGGTCTGCTCCCCACCACAAGGTGTGACACCATACTACTGGTTTGAACACCTCGCTCCCCAACTATTCTCATTGCTGGATGGCAATGGAGGGCTCGACATGGTTAAAGTGGCAGCCTATGTAATCGGATATGGGATTCTTGGAAGGCCTCAGTTTGGCGCTCCTCCTGGTAGGAAGCGATATGAATATTTGCAGGACTTGGACGCTAATTTTTGCTACAGACGCTCCAGGATGGCAGCTCCTTGCAGAGCCTATTCTGAGATGTATTGATCCCAGCCAGGGGCGATCTCTCGCCAAGAGCGACAGTGAAGCAATAGTAGGGGCGCGAAATACGCTGTCTTCCGAAGCTGAGTTGGCAGATGCGCTCCGTAGGCTTGCGTCTTTAATAAGCTCACATCCGAATCCTGGTCTGTCAAGACGACTTCTACGAAACATCGTACTTCCGTTGTGGTCACTCGCATCATGGCCAGCAAAAGGCACCGAGCTGGAAGATTATCGTGCGCCGGCTGGATTTCTTCTGCATATTATTCTCCAACTTTCAGTCGACGGAGCCCAACTGATCCGCATAGCTGATAACTTGATGTGCCGGAGAACCCACGGTGGGAGGCTAATGCGATGGAAATATGTTGAGTCTGGAAAAGGAGGCATCCGCATTGAGAAGTCTTCTCCGTCCGACGATGAGCCCATGGGAAATCTCCTCTCGATCCACAAAGTTATCGATGAGAAGTCGATCGACTTCAAGGTTAATGCTTTCTTGGATCTTGTCAAGTTGGCTTCTACAAGTGATGCATTTGGTATTTCAAACCTCTTTATTACAATATGTAGACGATGGTTAGTGGAAGAGGACGAAGCCAACTCGCCAGAACTCATAATATCAGCCCCTGGGTCTCGCCCACCACGAACTTTCGAAGAAAAAATAATAGACGCCAAATTGCTCCAAGGCCTCATCGAAACTGTGCCAAGCAAGCTCGTCGAGGAATCCGCTCAAGTTTTAGAACTGAGCTCCAATATTCTCCATCGAGCCAATCGAAAAGAGGATATGGAAAACGATGATACAGTCGCCATAGCGTTAAGCCTTCTGAATATGGTGCTCACTTCTCCATCCTTCAAAGCATCCTCCATGAGCCCAAGTTTTGTCACCTCAATAAAAGAAGCGCTCAATTTCACAGCAAAGGCACAAACAGAATCATCAACAACAGCCCAAAATCTGTTAATGTTGTTAGACTTCAAATTAATAGAGCCAGACACATTCGATGTTCCGCCTCCAACCGTCTCCGAGCAAGTATTGGAGGACAGGCGTACTTACAAGCTGGCTACTGGCTATGTTACGTCTCATGACTCGCCGGCACCTGTACGAGCTCAGGGACTGGATCTCCTGACGACATTAATAACGGCAAGGAGTCCTATTCTTGACGTCCCAGCAGTAATGATTTTGCTATCATCCCTCATACAAGACGAAGAGGAATACATCTATCTCCGAGTCATCAAATCTTTTATTCAGCTATCTATAGCACATCCTAAATCCGTCTTGAATGGTATCCTCGAGAGATATTTCGACGCCAACGAAGATCTGAACCTCGACACACGTCTGAGATTTGGCGAGGGCCTCGCGCAGGTCATCGAAAAGGCAGGCGAGACATTCACTGGAGGCACGGCCCACCACGTATGTGAAGGCCTCCTCGCACTTGCAGGCCGCCGAGGCCATCGCCCCAAATCACAACAAGAGAAGGCTAAGCGGCGTGCAGCCGAGAAGCGCAAAAACAAGGCAGCTGAAGATGCCTGGGGAGGGCCGGTGCCACAGCTTGACGATATTCCCGAGGACCACGATCCTGAGGTGGATGCTATTCTGAACCAGATCGTTGAAGGCTGGGAGGGTAAGCGTGATGAAGAAGATGTCCGCATTCGCGCCTCTGCGCTGTCTGTCTTCGCCTCGGCCATTGACTCGAATGTTGCTGGTATTGGTTCCGCCATTGTTGGTGGCGGCGTGGACCTCGCAATCAACATGCTGCCCCTCGAGCCGGAGCCTGAAAAGGCTATTCTGCGACGCTCAGCAATTCTAGTCGTTTTGGCGCTCCTTCACGCCATTAGCTCGGCGAAGGAGGCGGGCAGGGACATTGGGATTGGATTCCAAGGCCAAAGTCTGGCTGATGTATCGAGGATATTCCAGTATATATCTGAAACAGATAATGACGGGTTGGTTCGGCAACATGCCACGGAAACGCTGGAGGAGTTGAAAAATTCACAGGTTAACGAGTTCTTTGGAACTAGTGTTGAGAGCAGCTTAGATGACAACTTGGGGCTGCAGTTTGGCGCACTACGGGGTTTGTCTGTGAGACAGAGAAGTACGGCTCCTAGCCCAAGTCCAAGGATTGAGGAGATAGAGTAGTTCATGTATGGGGGTGATGCCTTACGTACTATAAACAGAGTATCATGAAATGAATTACTACAAATGATTAAAGAATGTATAGCTAGGTTTATTTGAATAATAACCTATTGGTAACTCGCTGTTTAAGACCCTTCAATATAGGGATCTGACATCATGCCCGTCAACAGGAGATCACCACGCTTACATGTAAAATCGGCACACAAAAAAAAGAATCAAAAACAAAAACATACAACAGTGGGTATTCGCTGGTGGTCACCCACCCAACTACTAATCCACCGATCTCAAGCTTGAAGTGGATTAATACTCAGGACGGTGCTGTTTGGACTAGCGGGTGAGCGTCGCCGCCCTCAAGTTTTTGATGCCTCACGATAATCTGGTTGTCCCCCTCAACTACCTGATGGCGGCCACGTCGACACGCACGAAGTGGGTCTTGTATTGAGACGCGATGAACGCGATGCACCGCGACTTTGGATGGCCATGGATAATCTGGTACCTAGGTGAGCGAAGGTGAGCAGGGTGAGCAGGGTGAGCGAGGGTGAGCGAGGGTGAGCGAGGGTGAGCTTGAAAATGGTATAAAAGGCACGCTCCCGCCATGTCTAGATTTCGCATTCTACCATCTACAACATTCTTCATTCACTTTCAAGGACTTGCCTAGTACTATAGGACGGAAAACCCTCTCCGAAGAAGCACGCAATGCCCTGGCACGGTCGCGAAACTGCTTTGAGCAGATAACAACTGAACAGCAGAATGCACTAAGTCAAATTAAACAACGTTCTCTCTCCAGCGCCACTAAAGTCAAGCACGTGGACGTAGGGGAGGTATTCCAACAATACGTGAGACTCGACACTATGAATAGTGCTACTAACGGACATATTAGGTTTCTTGCTGCAAAGGGTATACAGATAGACTCATCGCTATAACATAATAGCGCTCTGTACAAAAACTTTGTTGAATACTATGCTTTATCGCGATACAGTCGAATTGAGGAACTTCCAACAGTCCACAGCGTTGTTAATATGTGGCACCGATATGTTGGCTATGCTCGCGTTACAAAATCTAAGATTGACAAGAACATCTTCGTGATGTTGCTAGTGTATGATCAGCGAGCCCCTCCTATTAAGAGTTAATTAGCATTATCCGTTAAGCTATTCTACTCTCCATGATACTGTCCGAAATCATGACAGCAGCGCACAGTTTCAAAAAGTACACGATGCCTATTTCGATGCTCCGTACCTTTAAAGCCCTTTGAGGGCCACTTGCCGTGCGCTATCGTCGTGATTTCGGACCCTTATGGATGGATGAAGTGGACCTCAAAGGTACCAGAGCCTTGAAACAGGCCCGCCCCGTCTTCTCCGCCACCCTTTCCTCCATGGTCCCCTCTTTTGCTGCCTCCGCTATACCCTTCACAAACCACCACTGGCGATCCTTCCTCATCTCCTTGATCCCCGACTTTGGTGGCCTCTCCTTTACCATGCAAAACATCAGTCATCTGTTACTTCCACCCCAACTCCCTACAAAAGTAGCACAGGAAATATAAACTCATACTAGACACGCAACGCTAATCATATGAATCTTCATGCATGAGACCCGCTGCCGCTATAGGTGACTATAGCAGCGCCATCACTTAGTTCCCACCTGAGTCTCCGCAATGAGATGGCGGCCTAAAGAATCTTCATTCGTAGCTGATATGGGGGACAGTATTCATAGTACTACTTGAGAGTAACTGTCACATACGAATATATACCCAAGAAAATTTGGCATATCTGTGGGAGGCGAACGCCGAATGAAAAGACTTTGTAAAATCTGCTTGTGGCAACCTAATACCCAGTGCCAACGCTACTTTTAGCGGCACTACATAGCTGACTTTATCACTTATCACTGCATTCCAAGCCCTATGTCTGCTCCACTGTCGATAAGTAGCTTAACGATGGCCTCAGTCTTGTCAGTCTCATGCCCTTTAAGCGCTGCTGCTTGGAGGGCATTGCCATAATATCCACCCTAGGCGTTAGCATTGGCTCCTTTGTCGAGGAGCAGCTTAATAACAGCCTCGCTCCCTTGTACTGCTGCCGCTTGGAGGGCGTTGCCATAATATACAGAGGAGCAGCTTAACAACAGCCTCGCTCCCTTGTACTGCTGCTGCTTGGAGGGCGTTGCCATATTCTCCACCCTGGGCGTTAACATTAGCTCCTTTGTCGAGGAGCAGCTTAACAACAGCCTCGCTCCCTTGTACTGCTGCTGCTTGGAGGGCATTGCCATAATATCCACCCTGGGCGTTAGCATCAGCTCCTTTGTCGAGGAGCAGCTTAACAACAGCCTCGCTCCCTTGTACTGCTGCCGCTTGGAGGGCATTGCCATAATATCCACCCTGGGCGTTAGCATTGGCTCCTTTGTCGAGGAGCAGCTTAACGACAGCCTCGCTAGCCTCGCTCCATTGTACTACTGCTGCTCGGAGGGCGTTGCCAAAATATCCACCCTGGGCGTTAGGATTGGCTCCTTTGTCAAGGAGCAGCTTAATAACAGCCTTGCTCCCTTGTACTGCTGCCGCTTGGAGGGCGTTGCCATATTCTCCACTCTGGGCGTCAGCATCAGCTCCTTTGTCGAGGAGCAGCTTTATAACAACCTCGTTCCCTCTATACGCCGCTGCCTGTAGGGCGCTGCCATATTCTCCACCCTGGGTGTTAGCATTAGCTCCTTTGTCGAGGAGCAGCTCTATAACAACCTCGTTCCCTCTATACACCGCTGCCTGTAGGGCGTTGCCATAATATCCACCCTGAGCGTTAACATCAGCTCCTTTGTCTAGGAGCAGCTTTATAACGGCCTCGCTCCCTTGTACTGCTGCCGCTTGGAGGGCGTTGCCATATCCTCCACCCTGAGCGTTAACATCAGCTCCTTTGTCTAGGAGCAGCTTTATAACAACCTCGTTCCCTCTATACGCCGCTGCCTGTAGGGCGCTGCCATATTCCCCACCCTGGATATTTATCTTGGCTCCGCTTTCTAACAGCATTCTTGTTGCAAGATAACTTCCCCCTAATGCTGCACTATATAACGCATTTCCAGAACTAATGTAGCAGTTTACATCCGCACCCCTATTTAGCAACAATTCTATACATCTAATGTGCCCACCTGAGGCTGCACATTCTAAAGCTGTATGTCCACTGTGGTTCTGAGATTGCACGTTTGCCTTCGCGGCTAGGAGCATGCTTATTATCTTTTCGTTGCCGAACCGGGCTGCTAAATGAAGCGGAGTATCTCCCCTTCCGTCAGGTTTTGACAGCGTCGTCACTGTAAGAATCTTCTTCACTATACTTTGGAGGTTTGATGCAGCTGAAGTATGTAATAGCGTTGATTCGAGCTCAGGGCACCTGAGCTTACGTATGTCCATCTGCCGAAACATGCTAATCCAATGATTGAAATAGCTTCCATTTGGCCACTCAAATTGTTGTATAAGGTCAGTCTGGAGAACGCCTTTACTTTCTGCTACCTCCGCATGTAAAATCCAGGATTCCGTTGCGTATATTAAGAATGGGTGCCATTCTCTCCATTGGCTGCTTACAGTGGCCCTGTGACGTGAAGGATTTATTTTCTGAACCTCGCCTAGTTTGAGAAAGTTGACGCACGACTTAGTTATTCGATGATGGCCCTGCCCAACAGCATCTACCTTGTCATCAATACCGAGCCAATTGAAACCACCCTCAAGAAGAAATGTGTCGTTTACAGATTGATGGATGAATTGAACAACTTTCGAGTTGTGGTGATCTCTGATTTCAACTAGGCCTCCAGATAGACTAGTGATCTGCTGCTCCATTTGTGCATCGTCATCCACAAAACCTTCAGAGTCTCGAGCAGAGTTCTGAAACTCGTGGATTACCAAGTCGTCTGAGGCCATCGCGTAGCGAAGATCTGTAAGAGACAGAGGTCTGTTGGCGAGACAGACCCACTGCATCAAATGTAGTGACTCTTCTCGATCTTCGTCGCTTATAAGCGTCTTGAGGATGTGCTCATAAATGGAGCCTAGGTCAGGTGGTACACTATGCAACATCCCTAGTATATACTTAATACCCTTCCCAGCGTTATACTTGGTTGCTACCAGAGGAACCATGAGTGTAGCCCACAGGAATACACCATCTGCGCCGCTTGAAATACTGCTTTGGAGAAGTTTAAGATCATCTGTCCATGACTTTCGTTTGTCTTCGTGGATGCGTCTTGAAAATTCTCGGTTAATATAATCTGAGATGTCGTCCTGATTCTCTTTTTCCATGCGGATTTCAAATCCTGAGTTACGGCTGATGATAGGGTAGTTACGACAAGAGAAGCAGATTTTGGTTTGACTTGCGGATCCCTGAAGCACCTCGCTAACCTCGTGAAGATAAGTAACAATGGTTTCCGCAGCAGAAACCTGTACCGAGTCCCCACTAGCTTCATCAAGAGCATCTATGAAAATGCTAATAGAGTGAGACTTTATGGCCGATGCTAAAGCAGACTTTAATACTTGGTAGAGCTCTATATCACGCCAGTCCCAGTCTTTTCCGTGTCGCCCAAAAGCCTTTTTCTCATTATAGCAAGTGCTAAATATAGCACGAGCTAAAACGGACTGGCTTATAAGCTGATGCGCTAGTGTCCGCAGCATGCCTATGGCCGTCTGCTGTAGTTGAACGCCTCTTCGGTGAAAGAAGAATGCAAGTTGAATATCTGCTTTAACTGTGTCTTCAATGTAAATTCGTTTCATTAACGTTGATTTTCCAGAGCCGGGCTTTCCTTTTATCCATAAGAGACCATGGTTGTTGTCTACCCAACTTTTGTAGGCCTTGTGTTCAAGGATCCATCCGCAAGAGTCTACGCCACGCGTTTCTTCTACCTCATCCTGCCGGTATCGCATTTCTAAGAAATGCAATGACTTTAGACATTCTACGAATATGTTAGAACAAGCCACAAGTTCTAGGATGACTACATACCAGTATCATCTGCAGTTACTGTATCAACTGCAGTCACTGTATTACACTTAGTAGACACTTTATCAATTTTGCTTTCTTAGAACTTACATTCCACTGATTCTATCTTCCCCCCCCTCTTTATTGCGAAAGCTTGCTTAGAGAATTCCTTTAATGTGCCAAGTATTCTTCTATAGACCTCATCGTTGGCTTTGAACTTTACTAGTTGCGAGTGGTCACGATTGATCGCTTGGATATGATGAGCTTTGTTCTCCCATGAGCGGCCATGAGTTGCAGACGCCTGCCCTACAAGAATCGCATGTGGTCCCTTCATCCGCCATATACCATCTATCTACGACACAATCCAGTTAATTAGAGCGTAACATTAACAGTTCGCAAAAATGTAGGACTCACTTTGATTGCTGTTTGCGAAGCGACAGTCTCGTAAAAGCACATAATTCTAGACTCTAGGAAGTCAAATGCCTCTGGAAACTTTCTACTCTGCTTTAAGAGTAGGTCGGATGTAGTGCTAAGTGAGTGCAGAAGGGTTTGATTGAACTGGGATTCCACCATTGGAATGAGTGATGTGATGTCCATACCCTGGTTTGGTACCCCAAAGAACAAAGCTCCATAAATAAAATTCAAGGCATCGAAACCGTCATGCGACTCATCATGCATCTGGATAATAGCCTACAATAGTAAGCGTTTTGATGCAATATATGCAGCATAGTACATTACTTCCTTAACAATCAATCCACCGAGACTATGAGCAATAAAGAACAGTGGTTTTCTCTTTTCGTGACCTAACATCAGTCATAAGCTTAGAGATGAACGCGTAGGTGGTACAGACCTCTGTCATATATCGGAGCGATGTACTTAGTGTAGAGGCAAGGGCCTCTAAACCCTGGAAGCTTTGACTACCATGCAATTGTGACTCGTAGCCGTAGATGATAATCCGTGTAGTTGTAAGGTGATATGGGAGATCGTCACAAAGCCACATATGGGAGCCATCCGTCTCCTTAAAGGACCCAAATGCATGACCACCTAGGCCCGATATAGCAAGGCAACTTAATCTATTAGCAGCCATTACATACGATTGGACATTAACATACTCGACTTCGTGTTCTGACGGGAGCGGAGAACTAAGCACTGTGAGGCCATGAAAGTGGTCGTCAATTGTGAGTATTTGATTTTGCCGTATACGCCCATTATCTTCGTCCTCGACTTGAAGAGTGCGTAGGAAGTTTGATATATCGTAAGACCATTCATTCTTACTAACGCCTGAGAGCCCTATAGGGATTGTCTGGAAGCTTATTGTAGCTACCGTTGCACAGCCATCAATCGCCCGAGCAAAAGACCTGATTTGAGGCATAAAATCATCGCCTTCCTGTCTGAATATGGCTGAGATTAAGTCGATGGTCTGTTTGGTATCGATATCTAGTGGTAAACCTTGCACTCGATACACATGCTGTTGCCGAGAAGCTGTAGTAGGTATATCAATCACTGCCTTTTGCAAGGCATTGTTTACCTGTGACATTTCGGCATGATGTGTACCATCAAAACGTGGGCCACGGTCAAGTCCTTCCGTCGAGCTGCCCTACGCACTATTAGTACGTGTCGAGTAGATAGTTATAGCCAACCTACATGTGTTGGAATCTTTAGCACTTGGCCTAGAATCTCGTCCGCAGCCTTGCGTTTAGATGCCATGGTACACCGTGGAGTTAATCGGAGCGCCTATGTAGATTGGCAAAGATAGTTCGATGGACCGTCACCACTTCGTCGTCAGCGTGTGCGTGTGTGTGTGCGTGGTGATGAATTTATTCGTCTTTGTGGGGGTTGGCCGTCGCGCTGTGTCGAAGTCTGAACATTGCGACGAAGTCTATGGTTCATAACCGCCATTGGTTTGGATAAGCGCTTCGTAACTTCGTAATACAATACGTTGACCTGGTTGGATGCTGTGGTCGCATTAATTATGGAAGCCATGCATATGTTACAAGTGAGGTTTAAGGTACTATTGGTGGAGGGGAATTGCAACCCCTGTCTTGGGATACTGTTTAGGCAGCCACGCGTCAAATGTTGGTTTTCGTCAACAGGCAAAGCCGGACAAAGATAAAGCAACATTGCTCACATGGGCCGTTATGGAAATGCCGTAAAGAAACCACCTTAGGACGACGCTAGTCGTCATTTCACGATCGATTGTAAAGCCACTTGCAGCCATAGACACGTTGTAACACTCGATCATCCCTCCAAGCTAAGTCGATGGTATGACAGTATTCAAGGTTGAGGCAGAAGGCACGTTTTAGAGGCACTGTAAATAGAGCTGCTAAATACAAAGGCCAATTGATTTAAGCATAACCTACATACATATCATTCTAACCCCGTCCTCCCCCTTAGGTCCCATCTAGCCACCGGTTTCGCGGCGGCTCTCGGTCTCGTCATTGTCATATTACTCCCTATCGTGGCTGAGCTTTGAAGACTGTCAATCAAGTGTTCAACGGCAGTGATAAGGCTTCTGAATTTGCCAGAAAGGCGAGATGTTTGTAGTGATATCATAGTATATGTGCGTCCGCTAGGTTCTGGCTTCAAGCAGTTTGATTTAGCCCCCCGTCTTCCTCTTGTAAAGCACAAGGTAGCTAAACTCACTAATATTCCACTAGCCTAAGGGGTAAGCAGGCGGCAATAGTGTAGTCGAATACTTACTGTAGATCCTCTGATATAACCGGTTTTGCAGCTTCCTTCGTTTAACTGCATCTGTAAGGCCCGTCCAGTCGTCCTCGGGCCCTCTCGCCTCCACCTGGTGCTGCATCTGTGCCAGCTCGACTGCGGGTGGAGTTTCACTTCGGTCACCATTAAACATGACGGGACAGCTGAATCAATACCTTTTCAATTATCACAGGTTCTGATTGAATTCATCTCGACACTGATGTGGAAGTCGGAGCGACAAAATCGTCGAAGGGCGCCTTAAAATGCGACGTCGATTAGTAGGCATCTAGAACTTTATCTGTAGCCTGCTTACTATGCGTCATCTCTAGGCCTGTAAATGTGGATGCCGACCTCGTAAACTCTTTGCCCTTACTCAATTACTCGATGTCAGTAAGGGACGGCGCCAGGCGATCCTCAGGCTAGTCTTGAACGGCTTTAGCTTTAGAGTGGGTTAAGATGTTCGGGTCCAATACTGCATGTATGACTGGGGAGCGTTCGTGTTTGCAAAGCGGTAGGGCACTTTTATGGTAGCACCTAATGTGAGATCTGTTGGAATCTGTATCTGAATATTGTATGGTCCCGTATAACAGTCAGCCTCCTGTTCCAAATCACGTGAACTTCACAATCTAGTCGCCCGATTTATGGTCCTGTTGTGGCACCTCTGCACTTTTTGGGGTTCAGTTTACGTGGCTCAGATTTATAGCTCACAAATGGTGGGTTACAGAAAATAAGAGCAAGACACATGAAACAAGGTACGTAAGCTAAAACAGCCACACTCCGGTACTATTACCAAATTGACGCGAGACTGACACGAGATTGACACGAGAACGTCGCGTCGCCTCAACCCTCAGCTCACCCTGCTCACCCTGCTCACCCTCGCTTCACCCCTTAAGGCGGCAAGGGGCTCAGATTCCACGCTATGCCTATTGGCACGATTGAGAGCATCAATCCACTGAATTACAAGCAATCCTCTGGTTAATAGTTAAATCGATGCCATCTGGCCTAGTGGGTGAGCCTCGCCGCGCTTACCCTTATTTTGTGATCGCGACCATGCTGACCACCTCGACCACCCAAAAGTAGGTCCATCTTTTTGTATCGCGCCCTGACCTCCCCCAGTTCTCATCTGTAGTCTAACTTGCTAGGTGTTGCTTAAACGGTCCGCAACAGCTCCGAGTCGGTTTTGCAACGACGTGGTGAACGTAACAGCTCCAAGTCAGATTCTAGAATGTCTGAGTAGGGAGGAATCCTTACACCGGGTGCATTTCACTTGCCCCAACCGCCAGGGAGGGCGGAACCCGACGATTATGTACAAACACACACGAACAGTCTTCGCATTCTCTTTACTCTTGATCTTCCTGTTGCAAATGACCTACGTCGATGAAGATTATATGTATAGCTCTAATGACTGTCCTATATCTGTAACTTGCCAGGCCTTTCCTGGACCCCCTAAACTTCTGTATACTAGTAATCACTCGTCCGCGTTAAGATTGAGTACCGTGGATAGATCTGCCCTGAATTGCTCTGGGAGTCTCATCCTCCGGTTCTCTTGGCCGCTTATTTATCTAATTATCACAACTTTCACATTATGTGAAGAAGAAAAAATGATTTAAAATACCTTTGCGGATAAGGCCGGTAGACACAAGCAATTATATATCAGCCATGGCCAACAGCGATTAGATCATATATTTCTCTTCACTATCGTACAGTCAGCGTTTAGAAGCTTGTCCCAGTAACCAGAAGCTCCATACTCGGCATGTATACATAATTCAAAGAGACGAGCAAGTAAGATTTGCGTGAGCATAGTCGAAGGCATCCAGATACCCCATCAACTGGACCACAGCAGCGCATACCACCAGGGTGTGAAAGATCGAATGAGAGCCCCATAGGTCGAATTTGCCAGGATATCGACTTTCAGGAAACCTGGTCTTAGAACCACATGTGTTAGGATCAATTCTTCTCCAGTGTGTGAAATTGGGAGACTTACTGCATAAAACGAAGTCCCAGATAGAAGACAGCCTGCTTTTGCCAGAGTATAGGGAAAAGCCTTTCTCATCATTTGCGACATGCCGAACACAATGAGTCCATGGATCAAGGGCGCAACACCGGACAAGCCAGTCGCCACGAACATCAATGCTCGGAAGAGGCGATACTTTGAGCCCTGGAACTTGGGATGCATTGTCATAAAGATGGTCGACGTCCCAAAAACTCCAATCTATCATCCAAGGAAAGAAGAGTGTTAGCTCAAGTGCCATGTCTGAGATGAGGAAAAATAAAACTGTGCACATTCAGATTAACTAACCAGAGACCAGTAGATATTGCGTAGCAAAGGTTCACACCAGAAAATCATGTATATTCCCAAGACAAGGTCGCCTAGTATGAAGATCACTACACCCAGCATGTCCAGTCGCAGGCAGAGATGTTCCACGTTTTGAGAGTGGTTTAGCAAGGTATGGTACGTCGCCGACAATGACAGGCACGTGGCGGCCGTCAACATGAAGATGGAGAAAGCGATAAAATCGGCGCTAGTGACCCCGGAGTATCTGCTGGCAAGGTACTGCTGGATATACCACTCGCCGAGCAGGAAGAAAACGGCCGGGATGAGGTGGGAATAGATGTTGGCCGACTCATTGTGGATATAGAACCAACTGCAGAACGAAGCGTGAGCCGAGCCTGAGATGGGCCGGTAGCCATGGAGAATCCACTGGTTAGATTCACGTTGGAACCATTCCGGCATGTCATCGAACGAGAGAAGAACTGGGCGTCCTGTCTTGCCAGCCATGAATGCGACGTTGTCGCTGATGGATTCCATTGATTCTTCCATCTCTGTCGGCTGCGGGGGCGGAACTCGAAGACGGGGAGTGGATACCATTTTGATGTAGTGCTGGATGATGATGTAGGTAAGGTAAGGTGAGGAGGCCGGACTTTAATAATAGGTAGGTAAGTACATAGAGATGCAAGATGAAGAAATGTTTCGAATTCCCTCTTGCTTTGTTTCTATTCTTGCACTGGTGCTGCCTTTTTCTTCACCTTAGTTTTTGCTGCTTTAATTACCTAAGTATTACTGACCCATTTTTCATTATTGCTTGTTACACAGGAACAAGCAGGAACCAACCACATGAGGTTGTTTAAGCTAGGATATTCAAGCTCAAATTGTGTAATTGGTCCACGCGACATTGCATACCTTCCTCGGCGTCTAGGAAGCGATCAGACGAGGCTTCCAAAGTGGAATTGTCGATCCGCAGGCATCGCTGGATTAGGCCCCCTTTCTGCACGACCTTATGGAGACCAGGATTTTTGAGACTGTGATTGGCTGCATTCTAGGTTGTCTGCGTTTCTTACCCACAGGGCATCGGTAAATTGCTCCCTCCAGTTCTGCCAAACGAAAGCCAGGGCGTCGACCGAAGAACCCTGCAGCTTTCGAGCTGGAGAGACAGCGACGAGCTACTTCAACCCCTGGCGGGAAGGATCGGCCCGTCAAAGTCGGCGGTCCGTAGGTATGGTGGGCCCAAGGCCGCTCTACGCGCCCATGATGAGGATGAAGGAGAACGCCAAATCGAGAGCCTGTCTGTCCCCTTAGTCCCCTCGCATGTTCGTTGCTTGATTAATTGCTTTGCTCACCTACAACAATGCGCGCAATTATTCCGGAAAGTCGAACACGGAAATGGAATAGCAATAATCAATTGATACGATCTTGAAATACGAAGTAGGCAGCTAGGCTATGAGTTGAGGTTGTTACCTTACTGTGATGTGCTGACCACTTCACGTGATATGTCAGACAAGAACACTTCGACATACATAACACAACGCCTCGACACCGACGCTCCTGGAGTCTCATTCTCATTCATTGCTTGCGCCCTGGCCGGAGATGGCGTCCCGTGACGACTACGCAATCGGATGGGTTTGCGCACTGCCTATAGAGGTCGCCGCAGCCAAAGCAACGCTTGATCGCGTCCATGACAATCTACCTCCGGGTCAGAATTCAAACGACAATAATAACTACATCCTGGGGAGTCTTCAAGGCCACAATGTCGTTGTGGCGTATCCGAATTCCGGGGTGTGTGGTAAAACGTCGCTGGCCGACGTGGCTATACAGTTGCACGCAAGCTACACATCTGTCCGGTTTACTTTTATGATCGGTATTGCGGGAGGAGTGCCTGATACGAAGGAGGATATTCGTCTTGGTGATGTTGTTGTCAGCAAGTCGACAGCTAGCTGGCCGGGTATCGTCCAGTATAACGTGAACGGGGAGCGAACGGAAGATCATTTTCTTCGCGGCAGAGCGTCAGATCAGCCAATACCAATGCTTCTCACAGCTATGGGGAAGGCCGAGACAGCCGCCCTTTTTGATGAAAGTAAGATGCCCCGGTACATATCCGAGATCGCGCAGAAAGACCCCGTCACCTTTGCAACCCCTGGCCCAGAGCAGGACGTCCTCTTCGAACCGAATTATGATCATGTAACCATCGGATCCGAAGAAAGCGGATGTAGTCATTGCAACCCGGATAGAATCCGATCCCGCCAACCTCGGGAGGTACAGGACCCCATAGTTCATTATGGCTTGATTGCCTCCACCCATCAGTTGACGCGCCACGGAACGACCCGGGACAAGTTCGCTCACAAGCATGGCATTCTTTGTTTCGAGACGGAGGCAACCGGGCTGAAGGATGCCACCAAATACTTGGTCATCCGAGGAATTTGCGACTACGCAGATTCGCACAGGACCGAGCTCTGGCACGCCTACGCCGCAGCAGCTGCCGCAGCATATGCAAAAGAGGTACTCTCTTTTATACCCATCGTGTTCAAGACGATACCTTTGGCTACAAACTGGTATGCCGAAGCCGCGCCCGTTCTTGACGCTTTGCTTCTGACAAGACCCGAGGTTGATCGGAAGTCCCTCATTGCATTAAAAGGGCGCAGGGTTGACGGCACTTGCGAATGGCTTATACAGCATCCCCATTATCAAGAGTGGCTGGCAGATGCGAACCGCCCACTCCTCTGGATCTCAGGTGGCCCTGGAAAAGGGAAGACAATACTGGCGATTTATATCACCGAGGTGCTACAGCCAGTGGTTGACGCCGCCGACAATGTTCTCCTTTATTACTTTTGCAGTAATCGCGACAAGAATCGGAACACCGCATTGACCATCATGAGAGGCATCCTGCATCAATGGATCGACCTAAATCCGCATCTGGCCAAAGACATCAAAAACTCCTTCGAGGGGACGGAAACAGCCAAATATACCATTTCTAGTTTTGTCACTCTGTGGAGGGTTTTCCTGACCCTACTTCAGAAGAGCACTTCCCGGGTAGTCTGTGTTCTGGACGGCCTGGATGAATGCGAAAAGGAGTCGCTCAGGCAGCTTCTCGATGCCGTTGGGAATTACTTGTCGAAGTCTGGGGAAAAGGCAAGGCCACGCCTGAAGCTTATTATCTTCTCCCGACCTCAGCCGGCTGTTTTGGAGAGCAAACTCGGCCAATATCAGCAGATCCAGTTGGACGCCTCCGACACGGAAATTTCGCACGATGTCGAGAGATACATCTTCGCCAAAGTTGCCGAACTGGCATCCGAGCAAAACCTTTCCGAAGAGATGGTCGCACAGGTTCGGCAGACCTTGCGGGCTGGCGCTGATGGGACCTTTCTGTGGGTTGGATTCGTTGCCAATGAGCTTCAGGGTAGGAGTTGGAGCAAAATCGATGAAGTTCTCCGCCATGTTCCTAAAGGCCTGGGTGGGATATATCAACGGCTTCTTCAGCAGATTAGCGACAAGGAAGTATTGGTCCCCATTCTTCAATGGGTCGTTCTCGCCGCCCGGCCCCTCACACTGGAAGAATTGACCGTGGCCGCAGGGATCAAGAGGGCTGGTACTCTTCCAGCAAAGCAAGTGACTAAGAATCAGCTCGGGTTAGCCGGGTTGCTCGTGAAGGTCGAAGGAGATGTTGTCAACTTGGTTCACGAATCGGCGAAGGAGTTCTTTCAGAGCGATCAAGTCAACATCAAAGGGATCAACATGTTCCATATGAGCCATGACACCCACAGGACTCTCATGCAAACCTGTTTAGCACATGTCGAACGTGGATACGGAAATCCCTCCGGGATTTCCGAAATGTCTGGTCACGATCCCTTCTTGTCTTATGCCAGCCAGTACTGGCCGGTGCATTTACACCACGCCATTCATG
Source organism: Pseudogymnoascus sp. BL308 (assembly GCA_001630595.1). Classification (NCBI taxonomy): domain Eukaryota; kingdom Fungi; phylum Ascomycota; class Leotiomycetes; order Thelebolales; family Thelebolaceae; genus Pseudogymnoascus; species Pseudogymnoascus sp. BL308. The sequence continues at coordinate 56,478 of LMYD01000408.1, read as the reverse complement.
TGATCGATGCACCGTCCGAGTTCTCACGTCCATTCTTCCAAGTTGACTCTCCGATCCGGGACGAATGGTGGAATGTCTACTGGGAGCAAGAGAAGAATGGCGGAAGCCCGCCCTCCTTCACACTCTTGCATCTCGCGGCATACTTTGGCAACGTACCCTGGGCCAAGTTGTTGATCAGCAAGCATGCCCGCCTCAATTCGCGAAAGGACAACTACGGCCGGACGCCGCTCTCCTGGGCCGTCAACCAAGGTCACCTAGAAATGGTGGAACTGCTGCTTGGCCATGGTGCGCGTGTCAATTTCAAAGATCGAAGCATGTTGACGGCACTCCATATCGCGGTCACCGGACAGCACAGGGACGTCGTGTCTGTGTTGCTCGAACACGGCGCCTGTCTTGAGGCCAAGGCGGAGCATGGCGACACGGACACGCCGTTGATGCGAGCCATTTTGGCGAATTCGAGAGAAATGACGCAGGAATTACTTGAGCACGGAGCACGCGTGGACAAATTGCCAGATCTTTTGGGAGTAGCTTCCCTGAGGGGACCTACGGATCCGGTGGACGAGCGGGTGGAAGAGCTACTTGGGCTCCAGGAGCAGGTCTTCCTCGCACGCTTCAAGCGTTCATCGCGATTTGTCATCCTGGTCATGAAAGGGCTAGGTCTTTCCCTCCGCGTTCCCTTCGTTCTCGAATTGATGTCCCTCTATCTCAAGTTTATGACATTGAACCGCTATGACAGTCTGTCTGTACTGCAGGAGCTCGTCCAGGAGAACAAAATGGGCGAATTGCGAGAATGGGCGAAACTGTACCATGTGTTCTTCTTGGGGCTAGTTGTCGCCAAGAATACGAAGAGGCTGAAGGCCATGGGCAACCTATCGACACAGATTTTGCAGAAGGTCGCACCGAGAGATCTTCAGGCACTGATGGCCATCACAGTCTTCACTGGCATAGATACGAAACTCACAGCTGTCCGACACGGATGGAGAGAAGGAGATGCCGTCACAGCTGCGGCAATTTCAGATTGGGCCGCCATTGCCTGCGACAGGGACTCATTAGAGTTCTTCCACTTCGGCATTCGCGAGTTTTTGAGCGACTTCGATGGCTGTGTTCGGAATGGGAGTCGGGAAGAGAACATACTTCGGACGGCCTTACTTATGACGGGCCACTTCGCCATGATCGACAAACAGGAACCAGGGCCGATCGAGTATTTCTCCCGGGTCATCGCGGAGTTCTTCCAAGGATACATCGGCAGCAGTTACGAGGTTGAATTGTTCAGCGATGTGAATCAGGCGTGCGCCAATGAGCTATTCGTCATCAGCAAAAGCCGTGACTCTGCCAGATTACGTCTCTTTCTAACCAGTGTTTTCCAGTTCGCCCGGCAAGCCCATGAGGAGGGACAGGACCGCTTTCTTAACGTACCCTCGGCAGCATGCTTGGTTCTCTGCCAGGAGAATGCCATCGCTCACCAATGGCTGATTGGTGAGGCCATTCCGGAGGAAATAGGGGCGTTGATAGCGAAGGAACCTCCGGGATCGCTGCAGAAGCGGGCTTGCAAGACTTTTGTAGAGTGCCAGATCGCTGGGAAGCAGTATGGTTTAACATTACCTAGAGACGCACCGAGACAAAGAGTGGAGCAGCATTTGCAGTCCTTGCCGGGAGTCGGACATATAATGAATCGCATCCTTAGTTCATAAAGTATTGCGCAATACTATAGGGCTATGCACGGGCTAAGGCTGCTGTACGTAGACCTAATGAAAAAGCCAGCTTGCACTACCCCAAACTTATCAAATAGCTCCTTTATGTAGGCACTAGGCTTTGAAATTAGCAGCTCTTACTCTTAAGTACTTTTCAACATATAACAGCATCAATCTCTCATCATTCCTACCGAAAGCGGCATTTGAAGGGGGTACTTTAACAGGCCCAACGGCTAGGAAGCAATAAATGAATAGCTATAGCTAGCTAGAGGAACAGTATAGGACAACATTCACAGACAATAATAATAGGGATAGTAATATTAGCGCTAAATTAAAGTTGTTATAACGCGAGTATATAATTCAGCTTACTGCTCCGCTCTTGCATTTTCTGCCTTAATGGCATTTAATTGTGTTAATAAAAGTCACATCCCTAACCTAATTATCAAAGCTCAGGGCCGGTACAGCCCACAGCCATTCTGTCGCTCCTCACTCTCGCCTTTAGGGACCGAGGTCGCTATCTTCCACCTATGAGCCGTTTCCACCAATCCGTCCGACCTGACCTTGCCTTGCGCTTAATGTCATTTGTTTGGTGTGTAGGCGCCGGCTGGCGTGTCGGTCTACTTGACGCTGCATGATCTAAAGAAGGTGGCGTTGACGAAACGGGAACAGAAGAGGACGGGCGGTCCAGCCCATGGGAGACAGGTTGGCCTGGCATTGGTAATCTCGACTCGTCCGATACGAACCAGGCTGGTCGACCCGGCACAAACGGCTGACTTTGCACTTTAAGTGCCTGACGAATCTGGCGCTCCACCTTAGGGTCGGTATCTGGCTTCCGGTATCCTGCTCGGTTGAGCCGCAGTAAAACGTCACCGGGCGAAATAAATTCTTCCCAGTTCTTCCGGCCCGCGGGGAGAATGTTGGGATCCGCACCCAGGTCAAGAAGCAGATCCACGATGGAAAGCATGCGCTTCTTTGCGGCGTAGTAGAGCGCAGTCCTCCTTCCAGAGTTCATGCCATTGATGTTGTGACCTAATTTTAACAGAAGTTTAATCATGGGGACGTTGCTTATGGTAACAGCTTGACGAAGGCTTGTGACGGCCCGGCAACAGCGTGACTTGCTGAACGCTAAGTCGCCGGTGGCTTTCTGGGAATGGCTTGTCGGCCCGCGATCCAGCCATTCTTCTGCAGTAAGGCCGCTTTCGTCGAATAGGGTCTGAGGCTCTCCAATGACAGATTTATCGAGCAGGATACGGACGGTGGCTAGATCGCGACTGTGGATAGCCAAATGAAGAACGGACCAGCCGTGGTTGTCTTGCTGAGAGGCGGTGGATCGTATGCGGTCGTCTTCTAAGAGGCCCTGGACGACATGGGAGTGCCCCATGAAGGCGGCGTGGTGTAGTGCAGTCCAGCCGTGGCACGTTGACTTGAGTGGGTCTGCTGCTCGCTGTAGAAGCAAGCTCACAATGGAAACATGTCCTCCGTTTGCAGCGCAGTGCAATGGCGACGTACCGTAAGAGCTGACAGCATTAGGGTTGGCCCCAGCATTTAGCAACAAACACACAATCTCCAAATGGCCCTCCTCTGCTGCCCAATGTATCGCGGACCATCCATCGCGATCGCGATAGTTCAGATCCTCACCACATTCGAGGAGCAATTGAACAGTGGGAAGGTTGCCAGAAGCTGCCGCTTCTACCAAAGGCAGAGTCTGCTGCGTACTTCGGGTATCGGATATGCTTGCATTGTTTTCAACAAGTATTTTAGCAGTCAAAGACCATCCTAGACTGGCTGCCCAAGCAAGCGCAGACTTTCCATCAGCGCTGAATGCATTCGCATCAGCGCCCCTGATCAACAGTCCCGTAGTGGCGCCTTCTTGCCCGGCAACCACAGCCCAGAGGAACGGGGAAAATCCAGAGTTGTCAATGATATGTAAATCCGCACCGTGCTTGACCAAGATTTCTATGCACTCGATAAAGCCTCTCTCTACAGCGTAATGCAAGGGCGTTTGGCCATTTTCGTCCCTGGGGTTTACATTTGCGTCGCTCTGGGTTAGGGACTCTACCAAGCCCATATTGCCGGCCTGCACCGCGTGGTGGAGCTTCGTCATGCCTAAGTCGTCTCTGTCCTCTAGATCGAGAACTGTCACCCGTGCACTGATGTCCTCTTCGCGGTGTCCCACATCGCCATTTGCAGCCTCAGAATCATCGTCTTGGAGATCCAGGTTCTCGTCGTCCAGTACGCTGTACATGGATGCACGTGTAATTCCAAAAGCCACGGCCGGCCCATCATCTTCTAACGGCTGGTCGCTATCGACGTTCTCCACGTTCTCTTCATCATCGCTGGGAAGTTTTTGCAGTATAAGCAGCGCAATTTCCTTCATATGACCAGCGACGTGTGACTGGAGAGCTTCACTCGAGAAGACAGCGCTGGATTCGACCTTTCCCGAGGGTTGAAAATCGTCACCAAACGGACACTCCAGCACCTTATCGAGGACTGGCCTCCGTGCGGCGTTGCTGAGGGTCCCAGCGTGCGCTTGAGGCACGCTGTGCTCCTTGATGGAATGCTCCTGGTACTGGATCTGTTGGTCAAAGACGATCGGATCATGAGAAGGGGCTCTGCACTCCCATGTATGCCCGTGAGCAGTCTGCATGTGGCTGGACCAGGCTTTCGACGTTTCGAATGTGAGCGGACCGGCCCCGTGCCCGTGGTCTCTGTCCAGGCAGTGTGAAAAAACACAAATAAATGGTTCCAGGTCTCCGATGACATGATTTCTGGATGCATATTAGCAACATATTCCCATGAAACGACAGGTATGATCTGCTTACTGCCACATTAATGACCTTGCAGTGTTCTTGAACTCAACAATGACGCCGCAGTATGGACACTGCTGCGTCGGGGGTATGGGAGGGAACGACAACTTGTTGTTCACGAGAACAGATTTAGCCCGGGGAACCTCAGTTGTGGATTTAGCGTAGAAGGCCCCAACGGCAGTTTGTCGAGCAGTAGTCGCATTTGTTGCTGGCGCTGGCGAAGGGGCCGGCATATTGTTGGTCGTCGTAGGCTTTGGCAGCGCGCTCGGCGCAAACCGTACAGCCGGCGCACTCCCCGTTATTTTGGGGGGTTGAACAACGGCCGGAATTGTTCCCGGGCTCTGAATACTCAGACCAATTCGCCTTCGATGAGAGCGTTGATAATACAGCCGTCGAAGTCGCAGCACGTTAGCTTCGACCAATGCCGAGCGGAGCGCCTCCCCCATCTCCGGGAATCGGAACTCAATATAGCATTTGGTGTAGAGACGCAGCTCGTCTATGGCCTTGTTTGCCTCTTCATCGTCTCTGTACCTTTCGATCTTGCGAGCCCTGTTAGCTTTGGCGGACTTTCGAACGGCGTTGGATAGACGGAAGAGTCGCGTCAATGTTCCGCCGATTGTCTCGGTGATCCTCAAAATGTTCTTTTCTGCTGGATCGACGTCACTCTCTGAATCGCTTGCTTCGTCGTCGTCGGCTCTCCTCGTGACTCCCGAATTGCCATGTACTGAAATGCGTTGTCTCTTCCTGCTCGAAATTTGTGGTGGTTGGTCGTCGATTGGCTTCACTGTTGTCGAGACTCTCATTAGCCTTGATCTTCAATCCATCCGAATGTGGTAGGGACGGAAAGTACTTGCAAGACAGCAAGGTATCGCAAATAATATCAAGGAGCTGATGTATGATATCCGCAGCTATGGGACTGAATCGGAGTCTGTAGTCCAGCGAAACATTAAGCGGCCCGTAAACATCCATGTTTGATGCCCACAGAGAAAAGCGTGCCAGCTGGTCGTCCATGATAGTAGGGTCTGGCACAATTTCTAGCATGGCCACGTACTTGTGGAAAAGAGACTGGCACTGTGTCGCATGCTCTGCGATGGTCGGCCTAAGATCATCTTGGAGAAAGACATCATCTTCCATAGACTCGTCTCCTGCGCGCTCGAGACTTTCCATAGTGAGAGGGGGCGCGTCCTAGTCTCTGCGTGAAAAGGAGGATGTTCCAAAGGTTCATGGGCAAGCACAAATTGCGACTGAGGCTGTGAAATTGTCGCATAAACTCAAAGTGTCAGATAATGTGAAAACAGCATTAATTCATACCCCGCCTCAGCCTTCTTACAATAGCCTAGCTTGCGGATATAAGTAGCGATACAAGTACGGAGAATACGTACGGAGAATACACGCTGACTGCTCGCCATCAGCCGCTCAGCTAGCTGTCCCTGACCAAATCAACATGCGCGACTTGATTGGCCTGTAACAGAAGAAATGAGGGATTTCTACCTACACCCTAGGCAGTGAGTGCATCAAGTGAGCTAGCTCTGGCTGTTAAAAGACGTTATAACACGTAAACAACGCGTGATTCTGTAGTAAACAAGTCTTTTTGAAGGCTTTATATAATAAACCGACTCAAAATCTATGGAGAATATTACAGCCATCTGACGCTAAAATACACGCCAACAACCTCAGTGGCGCTTCTCCAGACTCGTAAGGTAATCGGCGTGGTACCTCTAATAAATCGACCCTAGTGCCGATAGAAACCAACCGAGCCTCTCTCAACACACTCTTCTGCACGTTCGAGCATTTCGCTCGGTCCTTAAGAAAGCCCAGTATCTGAACCTGAATCTTGAAGCCATGTCCTTTACTAAGACATATTTTTTATGTCCGACATCCGATTTCATATATCCACCACCAACGGGCCCGCTATGTCTTGGGTCTATAATCCGCTCCACGTCAGCACCGCAATACCCTCTGAACAGAGCGAGCGTTATTGCCGTGGCTGAAGCATTCCCTGCTGTTGTGGAGACTGACTGGAAGAAGACTGTTTCAACCGAAAAAGGGCTTAGTTTGGGTGTCTATGCACAGTTCCTGCGGCTGGCTACCGGTGGACTGTCCTTTGGTCCCGAGGTGAACGTTGAGCATTCGAACAAATCGGTAAACGTGTTCGCGTTCGATACGGTAACGACGCTGGCATTCGAGCCGACCCAGGAATACGTGGAAGAGGCCATTAAGGCACCGGCCGTGCAGGCATGGCTGAGAGAGCCCAAGCAGAAGTTTTCTCTCGTCAGCGAGCTCTTCCTCGTCACGGGCATGAAGCTCGTCAAGGGCGCCAAGATCAAATACTCGACTTTACAGAGCACGACGGTCAAGGGGAACCTCGGCGTCGATGTGATCGCGCTAGGCACGACCTTTGGCCCGAAAGGCCACTGGACTAGTACGAATGATGATGCGACGGAGTCCAATCGCGAGTCGGAATTTGTGTTTGCGTTTCGCGTGAAGAGGCTAAAGTTCGGGCGGAGACCGAAGCTTGAAGAGTATAATAAGGGCGCCTTTATGGCCGTTGGAAGGAAGGAAGATGACGACGAACGTGTTTTGGTTCAGGACATGGATGGAGCTGATATCAAGACTGCTGTGGCTGTTCCCGATATGACCGAGAACGGCAACGTCTATTGCGTTCCCGCTTAATCATGCTAAACGAATCTTGACTACAGCTGAGATAGATATCAGTGAGCCTTGTGTGATTGAAGGTTGAGTAAACCATTCCTAGGCTTCTACTAGTATTTGTACATGTTCCTTTTGATATCCTTGATTCTCCCGTAAACATCCTCCCTTGTCGAACCGCTATCGAAGAGCACATGAGGCGTGATGTAGTCGTAGCCTACCCCCCGCCTCCGTTTGACCATGCTCTTGAAGACCGCGTCCATGGAATTGTCCCTTTTCAGCCACGGCCCCAGCCTTTCACTTTCTACAGCGATGTGCTGATCCTGCTGCCGTACAAAGGACAGGACTGACGCGGCCAGGCCAGCGGCGATCGGAGTTGCTACCGACGTTCCTGACATTACATTGACAGTCTGATCGTGTCCGTTCGTGCCAGCCGGCCAGTGAGAAGAGACATGCTCCCCAAGTAGGCTGAAGTTGACGTCCGTTTCGCTTGCTGTAGGGTTGAAATTAGAGGGATTGCCATTTCCATCGGTTGAGTGTATACAAAAGACGCTGGGATATTGAGCTGGGAAAGCTCTGCCAAGATTTGCTCCATCATTCGATGCTGCCGCGAACAACAACGTCCGCTTGTTCAGTGCATTAGATATAGCCGTGCTCATGAGCTCGTGATATTCACGAATCCCGAATGACATTGATATAATGTCCACTTTCCATTGTTTAACTGCGCAATCGATGGCCTACACAGGTAATTAGCTCAGTCCAAAAAGTCTGCTCTGGTATAAAGACAGCCTTGCCTTTGCAATGTCATCGTAGGTATTGGGATCTAAGGTTTCTCGTCGCGCAATTCTGGCGACATAGATCTCAGCGCATGGGGCAACCTTGAGAAGAAGACCAAGAGCATGAGTGCCGTGCCCGATCTCATCTCGAATGTCGTGCGATTCTGTTCCATGTACAAAACTCCGCGCTTCCTTGATTCGTGGGTTGGCTAGTCGTTGGTCCTCGATCAGGAATGGGTTTTCAGGGTCGAGTCCGGAGTCCAAAATCGCTATTCGCACCGGTTCAGCAGGATCAAGAACATGGTCAACAAAGGGATAGATCGAGGACAGCATATTGTCCATCCATTTTTCAGAGAGTGGGTTCCTGGCAGGTCATTAGTACGACGAAGTCTTATAGCCAATAGGAAACACCTCACTCTTGTTCAGGAACCATCTGAAGACTTGCATCAAAAAAGTGAAGGCTCTTCTCTAAAGGCTCGGCGAGGTGTCCGTGGGCTTGCAATCCCGAAGAAGGTTGTGCTGATATCCGTAGCATGATATCTGAGTTGAGGGATGCGTGGCTCACGAGCGTGGTGTCAGATATTGAACGAAGCGGAATTGCCCTTGCTGTATTGTTTGCATTACAGGAATCGACCTTGCCCATATGGAGGCGGACAACTTCTCGACCGATAGAGCCCCAGCAGGATTCGTTCTGTCGAGAATCGAATGAACCCAAGTCCTCTAATCGAATGCCCCATGCCTTGAATATCATGGCCTCAAGCCGTTTAACGACGTTTTGGTAGAACAGCCGCTGAACGCTGACATCTTCAAAGCCAGCGTGCTGTCCAAGGGGATAGTACTCCCCAGTAAGGCAAGCCTTCGTAGCGAGATAGTAATCCACGCCAGCGTCGTCTTCCAGAGTCTGAAGCTTATCGAGACAGGTATAAAGATCATCATTGACGTTCCTGGCGACATGCGGATCCTTTGCCATCAGCTCCACAGGTGTACAATAGTGAAGCTCGCACAAGAGTATGCCTAGCGCCAGCACACTGGCGTTTGGATGTACCATGTGTTTCGAGGCGCCATAGCTGTCTCCGGTGTCTGTACTGCGGGCTGAAATGTTTGGAACGTGCTCCAAAGCCAGGAAAGGTTTCGTGATATCGGGGAGTTCTCCATCCTGCCGTGGCTCAAAAAACTGGATCATTGAGTGATTGAAAGAAAACTGCAGCCACGGGGTCTCCAAGAAGGGGAGGAGTGCTGATGCCAGTGTAACGGCTAAGACTCGCTTCCCCTTGAGTGGCAGTACCGATTCACCACGCAGTAATTCTTGCTGGCGATTGAACAATGCCGACAAGGATATTGGCCGAGCCATTCGGTCACTACCAAATGTCTTTGGTTGCGGGCGAAGCCTCTGAAATACCCCATCCTCGAGAGCGAAATGCAAGCAATTTCGCTGACCCAGGGACTCTTTGATGTTTTGGCATATGTGGGCAAAGTCGGGTGGGCTGCTAATTACAGGCTCAGATGAGCGTCTCAATGCGCTGTTGTGCAGGTCTCTGCACCGACAGTGTTAGCGAATAGAAGTCATCTCACAAAGCTTCGAGGGCTTACTTGACCGTGATCTTAGCTTCTTGCAATGCAATTGCAGGTACGGACCGCACGCCAAAGAATACTTCGAAACTCGCCTCAGCCTCGAGATCCTTTTTATGTTGTGGCAGCGACAGTCTCACGCTCAACCCTGAGCATTTCTGGCAAACGCAAACCCAGTGTCTTCGCAACGCATTGTCCAAGGACACTAAATGTCTCCTCATCAGCACGGCGAAGTCGGCATCGGGGTCTTCGAGATTGAACCCATGAGTTGGCTCTTCACGAGGCAGAACTCGGCGCTTCTTTCTGTCCTGTTCCAAATGTAAAAGTTCCTGAATGGCATCATCGCATCCTCGTCTCCGTTTACTAACGCGAATGGCAGTGCCTGGGTCGGCATGCGGATCACCGTTCGGATTCTCGATCATGCGGCGAAGCTTCGGATACCGCTCATGTCCGGGTTGTTGGAAGCTCTGCTCCGCGAACTGTCGTTAGTAGGCAGGAGGAATTGAGAGCCCGACAGACCGAAAGACTGGAGTTTGGTATGTATCAAGAATACCTACGAAATCTATCTCTTCTCGATCAGAGTCGTCTTGTTGAACAAGACGTTCAAATGCGCGCAGAGTCTTTGCAACGCTCTCTGGGTCAGCTTCTCCAAGATCATCGCACTGCAGAAATGCATCGGTCCGTAGCCATGCCTCGCGTTTCCGTGATCTCAGTGACGCCGGCTTTGCCGACCTTTGCGGTCGTTTTCGAGCGAATAATCCAAGCACGGATTGCAACAGGCTTTGTGAACCAGTGTCGTCGTCGTCCATGGTTGCGCATCCAAAATGATGGGTTTGAGGGATTCTTTGGCTGAAAGAACACCAGCGGAAGTGTGATGTGTTGTGTATTGATCAGATCAGGCTGTGCTACATTCACAGATACTAGTCAGTGTCACTCTCTCAGCTGCCAAGGACGTCGTGTTGGAGCTGATAGAAAGTGTTGTAATAGTCATGTGACGTCACGTGATCACCGTACGGAACATCGGTAAATCCCAGGGGTAGATTACATAGGCAGTAATACATCAATTTCTTACTCAATAGTTATGAGCCCGGGATACGGCATAAACAATATGCTGCTTTCGCTAGACCAATAGGTCGGTCGGCCACGACATACAATTCGCCATATCAACTCATAAATCAAGCGACAATAAGCGACAAAAAGTACCATTGGCACTTGAGATAGACTACAAAAGCCTCTCAACGACATGCGCAACAATGACTACAGGGGAGCTCTATCATATACCTTCCTGTACAAAGTCCACACAAAGTCCAGAAAGCTAAGGGGGTGTGTTGTAATATAACCGACTATAAGAACTGCAGCAGAAGTGGATTGATTCACTTTTGCTAGTTCAACAGAAAGGTACTGTAGGGTCCGGTATGTACACTACACCATTCGCTCGCTTAAAGGCTATGCTCAGACGTGACTGGATGTCTCTAATTTTCTTGTAATTGCGTAGTATATTTCCTCACCACTTTATCTTCTGCATTTAACACTGCGCTTAGGGTCGCGAATATGTTTGATCTCCGTATTTCTCTGCGTGTTATCGTTGGTTTTAAGCCAACCGCCTCTGTGCATCAGAAGCAAATTGTGCACTTTTGGCAGATGCTACATACACAATTCTGTACTGCGCGACAATTATGTACTCGTACAGCCACCATTCATAACATCGAAAATACCACTTGATCTAGTTCCAGATGATAATATACAAGAAACGGTTGATTTCCTAAATGAGAACCCAACTGAGAATGTCACTACAGCCGCTAGGATCTACCACGTGAATGCCATTACACTTCATATGCAAATACACTGTACGCAACAACGAGACTAACAACCCAAGACTCGTAGAGGTTATAATAAGATCGCTTTCGAGCAGTAACACTTGTCATCTCGGTTTGTGAGCGTTTCGTCGTGGAGGAACATGGTGCGTTTTCAGCCGCACGCATTAGTCGATTCAAACAGTTATCCTATGGTTATGCTTTGCAACTTGATACATCATCCTTTTCAAAATGTAGGATGTCAGAAATCTATTACGTGTAAGAAGAAAGTATCGATTCTAGATGGGCTCATGTAACATTCGCAGCAACGCTGCTGTGTCTTTTATTGCACATTGCTCTTTCGCCAGCCGTAACTCCAACTGCACCGTACATATCACAGTGCCGTCAGACTTGGAGTCAAGTTTGCTTCGCCTCACTCACCCCGCTCACCCCACTCACCCTGCTCACCCTGCTCACCCCTCAGGCAGCAAGGGGCCACCATTCCATGCTATGCCTATTGGCACGATTGAGACTATTAGCCAGAGGATACGCAAGCTTGTGTATGGCAGAGCGGACGGGATGCCCAATTCTCTTGAGTCTATGGTCGTATGTGACAGTTAATCACACAGGAAGATATATATTTGTATATTGGAGTCATGGGCAACGGCTAGGAAATCGAGTATTAGATGGGTGTCTAGCAGCGGCATGATGCAGCCAGTAGAGCTAGGAGTCAGCAGTTAGAGCACAGGTTAGGCGGGGAGTAGGAGGATTTGGGCTGGACCTTCTAGTTGTGAGATTCGCAGGAGGTAGAGACACAGAGCAGGTCTGTACAGGTGACAGGGGATGGAGTCAGATCGACAACTAGATCGACAGGAGCTTGTACGGGTTGCTTATGTGCCAAGACCTGTCATCAACGAGGCAGATGATGGTGCTCCTGTGGCGCAAAAATCCGAAGAAGGCCAGTGCATAACAGAAGTGTTCATAGCCGTTCAATCACTAAGGACTACAATCAGTATACCAGTTACTCGCAAGTGGACGCAAGTCGCTGGCTATGAAAGAGAATCTCCACATAACCCCCTCCCCTCTCACAGCGGCGCCACTTTAATCAGCACAGCCTTATCCTCCATAAAGCTCTCCACACCCCCAATGTAGCTCTCTCTCCCAATCCCGCTCCCCTTCCACCCCCCAAACGGCATATCAATCCCCTTCGACGGGCTCGAGCAGTTCACCCCCACCGTTCCCACCTCCAGCTGCTTACTGACCCGCATTGCGCGGTGGATATCCTTGGTGAACACCGCAGCGTAGAGTCCGTACTCTGTATCGTTCGCCTTGGCGATGGCCTCTGCCTCGCCCTCGAAGGTGTTAATGAGCACTACCGGTCCAAAGATCTCTTCCTTCATGATCTGTGCGTCTTCGGGGGTGTCGGTGAAGATGGCGGGGGAAACGTAGAGGCCGGAGACGTTGGGGAGGTCGTCGGTGATCTTGGTGCCGGACTTTTCGCCAAGGGCGAGGTAACGCTTGACGGTCTCGTGCTGGACTTTGTCGGCTTGGGGTCCCTGGGTTGTTGCTGCGTCTGTTGGGTCGCCGAGCTTGGCGCTCATGAATTTGGCTTTGAATCCTTCAATGAAAGTTTGGGCGATGGATTTGTGGACGTAGATTCTCGAGTTCGCGAAACATCTATGGATTCCGTCAGTTACCGCGTCAATAGTCCTTTGGGGGGGGGAATCTTCTCCGCCAACTCTAGAAACGAAGACAGGGCCCCAGGAATGGGAAGTCCACTCACGTCTGCCCACTGTTCCATCCAATACTAAACACGGTAGCCTGGATCGCTTGCTCAATATCCGCATCTTCGAAAATCAACGCCGGTGATTTTCCACCGAGCTCGAAAATGCAGTTCTTCAAGTTCGAATCCGCAGCAGCCTTCTGGATAGCACGCCCTGTGCGCGTGCTACCTGTAAATGAGATGACGCGAATGTCCATGTGCGACGAGATCGCGGCTCCAGCCGCGCCATGTCCGGAGAGAATGTTGAACACTCCCGGTGGGAAGCCGGCTTTGGCCACAAGCTCGGCAGCTTTCGCGGACTATGTACAATTTAGCTAGTCCTACCTTCTCGTGGGAGCAACTTACGGTTAAAGGTGCTTTCTCGCTACTCTTTAATACCACGGTATTACCCGCTGCCAGCGCCGCAGCTCCTTTCTTTGACAAAAATATCAGCGGCGCATTCCATGGGATGATGATCCCGCAAACACCGTATGGCTGCTTCACGCCCACGTTGACGAAGCCAGGGGTGTTAAGACTCGAAGTACCCATGGGATAGGCGGCCTCGGAGAAGTAACGGAAGTAGTCCGAAGCCGCGCCAGCATCGAAGAATGAAGTGACTGGGCGACCCATCGACTTCGCCTCGAGCTCTGCAAGCTCAGCAGAGTGCTCGGCAAAGAGGACGGCGAGACGGGAGAGGTAGACGCTGCGCTCTTTGGGGGAGAGGGCGGACCAAGCTGGGAAGGCAGCCTTGGCAGCAGCAACGGCGGCGTCTACATCTTTGGCGGATGCTTCGGGAACTGCGGTTGATTAGTATGGACCAATATGGGAAAGCAGGGGCCGAGCTTGTGAAGCATAGTACCTTTGGCTATAAATTCGCCGGTGGAAGGCGAGTGTAGGTCAAAAGTTTGAGACTCATCAATGGGTTGAAACTACAAAAGGACCAATAAAATTAGCTACAGACTCGCTATAGAGACAGGAAAACAACCCGAACTGAAGGTTTAAATAGAATCAATGCGCACTTCGCCGTTGATGAACAATCTCGTTTCGATGGCGGAGGCAGACATGATAGTGTACGTATGGTGTATAGAAATAGATCTGGGTATTTAAGGGATATATATATATCGAATCTATATCAATGATTTCCAGGATAGAACTAACACATTTGGAGAAGATGGCGTTTTATTTAATATATATAGGCAGACACACAGGTTGACACTAAGGTTACATACTTGTTAGTGGAAGCGAGTTGGGCGTACTCGGTTAAAAGTGGAAGCATTTGCGCGCTCTCAAGTTGCGACTGTAAGTACCTAATCATAGTAATTTGTATGTAAAAGTACTTGAAATATTAGATTACTTTGTTATTCTCACGCTCACTCTCACTACTACGCCCACTTCTACACCAACTCCTACACTTAGAGTTGCAATTTGAGAGCGTACAACTTGCTTCCGCTTTTAAGCGAGTACGCCCAACTCGCTTCCACCTACGATTACATATGCGGGGTTCTGTTTGTACCCCGCCGCGGTCGGGTTCAAGAACGGAGTTAAGGGGGCCGGCCCAGACCTTAGTTATCCGTCCCGTCGTACGCCTTATTTATCAAAATGCTATATGATAACCTAATCTTAGAGGGTGTTAATATTTTATGATTTCTTCATGATACCTATTGTAATATTGCAATATCAAATTCACGTAGATCATACAGATAATACAAATCAGACATACATCTCATATCAATCTCAAAATGCTGTATTGGCGTATTCTCCATAGGGGTGACGCTTGCTTGGCGGCACGCGGAGAGGCGTTGAAAAAGCGAATTAGGTTTGTTGAGCTAGCTGAGGGAGAGGAGGCAGATGTTGATGAGGTATTTGGTGGGGAATAGGGAGCGTCATGGAGGTGCAGAAGGCACAAGGTAGAAGGCGATGTGGGCATTTAGGGTCAGAGTAGTGGTGGGACGGACCGACACTGATCTATACTGAGATTTTCCCAGTGCAAAAGACAGAGCATGTAGGCGGCAAGAATCTGTTGCTGTTAAAATTCACTATCATTGCTGTGGTCGCTGCCTTGTTCCTCGCCTCTTTCAACGTACTCTTACTCTCTGTCGTCTTGATCCACAGTCAAGATTAAATACCACCTACTTTACAGAGCATGAAAGTGACAACAAAATGGTCCGTTGCTGCCTTGTTCTTCACATCTTTCAACATACTATTTCCCTCCTCTGTCATCTCGGTCCACGCCCATCTATTGGTCTACACTGTTGGATCAAATACCACCCGCTTTACTGCTACTGCTGTAGCCTTCCGTAGGTATAATATTTACCTGCTGTTTTTATAGACACGAGCTAACTTTCAAAGTTTTGCTTTGGGTCCGAACCTCATTGCTCAAGCTATGGCATCAGGATCTCAATCTCCTACCGCCAACACTATGGCCCCAGCATCTCTCCTCACAGTGCCCCTCGAAATCATCTATCAAATCACGGACAAACTAAGCTATGCTTCACAATTCGCCCTCTCACTCACCTGTCGCGAGCTCTACCACAAAGTCGATACTCCTCGTCAGCCATACACTCTGCCAAGACCACCTAGAGAAAACACCAATCCCTACAATATGGATGATCTCCTCGAAATTGAAAACTGGCTAGAGCTCTATACCTCAGAATCGAACAACCCGCTGTGGGCCATGGATGACCTCTTCGCTTGTCATATTTGTCTACGTTTCCGCGCAGGTGCTGAGTTTCTCTTTCCTGCTCGCGATTCCCATTCCTGGGTCGACGACAACGGGAGGTTTTACGCCGATGACAGTGAAGACAGATGTGGAAGGCAGTGTTTGCGGTGTTCAATCACTCCTAGAATAATTGGCAGCGACGATGATTGGTGGTGATATTAGGCAGGTTTACAAGTGATTGTAGATCTGCGTCGGGTGCAGCAGAAAGGCAGGAGACAATGACATTGTGGTTACGTTAAGCACACTTTGAGCAGGACATTGTAGAATAGGAGTTTGCTTTTCGGGAGTTCCTCAGACAGGAGGCAATGGGATAGGAGACTGTGGGCCGTTTATTCACTCTTAAGTTTCTTGTTGCGTTTTTAGCATTTGCTTGCTAATAAAATGAATTCACTCTGCCAGTACCTCGTTCCTAAATTATCACCGTTTACTTTGACATAGACCTCATTTATCTAAGACACTACACTGCAACACAATCATCAACATCACAACTCACACACCATGGCGTCGCCAGCCACCTTGCCCGGCTTGCCAGTCGAACTGCTCCACCAAATATCAAATCAGCTCAGCTACAGCTCACATATTGCCCTCTCATTCAGCTGCCGGGAGCTCTACTTCAAAATCGATACTCATCGCCGATTGTCCGCTTCCTCACCTCAAGGCAAGGCCTATACCATGGAGAATCTTCTCGAAATGGAGGAGTGGCCAGAGCAAAACCCTCCACACCCCACGTTCAATGTCTATCTGGTCAACTTCCTGGCCTGCAGGATCTGTCTAAAACTCCGCAGCCGCTCCAAGTTTTGCACCTATTTTCAGAAGTACTTCTATCCTAGAAGGAACGCCTCGGAAGAACATAGGAATCATATTATGAAATGCAAGCTGAGGCAGATTTGCTTACGGTGTTCGTTTGCCCATAAGATTTGTGATGTTATGGAGGACAATGGATGGTTTATGACCGAGGGGAGGGTTTACTGGTGCATATGTGATAGGTGTGATGAATTCTCGCAGGATCTTAGTTCAGTCTCAAGGAAGTGGGTTTGTGGTAGTTGCAAGGACGCATTGGTGGCAGAAGCGAAGGACTGAGGCTGCAGGGCGATTATTCACTATTAATTTATTTGTTGCCCTTTCTAGCGTTTGTTCACTATTAATTTATTTGTTGCCCTTTCTAGCGTTCGTTCACTATTAATTTATTCGTTGCCCTTTCTAGCGTTTGTTCATCACCCACCTCATACTCTTGTCGTCAAGCACCGTTCTTCACACTCTTGTCGTCGAGCGTCGTTCTTCATTCTCTCAACATCACCTCCAGCCTCACAGGCCATGGCGACAACAACAACAACGACCTTGCTGAGCTTGCCAAACGAAATCCTCCTCCAGATAACAGACAACCTCAACTACGCACCTCACCTCGCTCTCTCATACGCATGTCGTGAGCTCTATGCCAGGCTAGAATACCCTAAGTTATGGCAAAAACGATGGACTTACAGGAGGAGAGACCCTTGCTTCGTCCCCCATGTACAAACCAACTACCTAGAGAAAATCTACTTTGAGAAAACCCACTTTCAGAAAACCTGGATAGGTAAAACCTACCCAGGAAAAGCCTACACTGCAGACGACCTTCTCGAAATAGAGCTATGGCCCGAGTTCTCATCATCCTATCGCAAAACCCCCGAGTCGCCGGAAGCAGACCATAAGGGCTTTTTCGCCTGCACCTCCTGTCTCAGAATCCGCTCTGTTGCCAAGTTCGACATTTCGGAAACGACAACTGTCCATATGATAGCGAGTAGGTTCATGCGCACGTGTGCTGAGTGTGCGAGGTCCAGGGAAAAATGGGGAGAAAATAATGAAGAATTTGAGCCGCTCTATTCGGAAAGGGTGCCTACACGTTAGTCTTGCGCGGGTCGAGGGTTCTTGTCGTGGAGGAGGCAGGGACTTGAATACGGCGAGGTCAACTACATGTGTAGTATTTTCCGATACGCGCCTGATATCAGTGGGGAGAAAGGAGGGCTCTCTTTATGTTTATGATGGTAAGTACTCGAATACGATACTCACATGAGGCATCACTAACTTTTTCATCTTAGTCCCTTTTCAGATCTCATCAGACTACTCAGATCGGCAGATCGTCTTCTCTGGATAGTGAGTAGAGCTCTCCCTCTGATTAAATTCAGTGTCACTAACACTACTATGAGGTTTATAGCACACATACTCTGTCTGCGTAGGTTCTTGGATATGGGACATAAAGGGACGGGAAGCTACAGGGCGTTTCATCTTTCTTTTAGGCGTTTACAGAAGCTTCGGGGCATTTCTTCGCTCTCGACTTCTTTATGGCCATTCTCAGCGTTTCCAGAGACTACATGGCATTTCTTCACTCTTCACTGCTTGTTCTCTCGTGCCAGCTCAATCGTTTGTTCGTCAATGAAATAAATTAACCATGCTCCTCCCATCCTGGGACTCTCTGTTGATAATATATGCCCACCAACCTCCCACGACACCAACAATGGCACCAAGGACACTCCTAACCCTAATCCCCGAGCTCCTCCACCACTTAACAACCCACCTCACCTACGCCTCCCACCTAGCCCTCTCCCCCACCTGCAAAACCCTTCGGGCTCGCCTCGACGATCCCAACCAGCGGCCCCTCATCCCCCGCGCCACCCCATCAGATGGCAACACCACCGCGCTACCGGCAAAACCCTATACCATGGCCGACCTCCTCGACATCGAGCTATGGTACCTACGCCGCATCAGGGGATTACCGCACCACCTCCTCGTACCCCAGGAGTGTTTCAGCTGCTGCATCTGTCTGCATTTGCGCACGGCGATCTATTTCGAAAGTAAAATGATGAAGGGTGAGCTCGGTAAATATAGGGGGTCCTATGAAGACGAGAGGTGGAAGCGATTCTGTATCCCGTGCGGGGTCGAGAGGGGTACGTATCGTAGGGGCGCGGAGATCGAATTTGGGGGCTCGTCGGGGGGAGGGGATTCGTGTGCTTACGTTACGGTATGCCGACGCGGGGTGCAGGGAAGGACATATTGGAGTATGGTTTCCGTTGCTGTAAGGTATGCTGGGGGCCAGGGGAGTGTCAAGAACACACTAATCGCTACTACAAGGTTAGACGTTGTCATGGGGGTTGTTTGCCCGGAAAGTACTATGGGTCGTAGGGTGGATATATTTGATACTTGGACCAAGATTCTCTATTGAGGTGCTGAAGGAATGGGCGTATCCTCAGCGCTCCTTGTATGAAATCTCTATCATAGAAATCAACAGTGCATGCCCCCGTCACAGATACCAACAGTACCATCGTAGTATCCTAGTCACTCAATCATCAAAACATAGCAGCCAAATCCTAAATTCGCTACCTACACATCTCCTATTACCCCCGCTCCCCACCCCCCTCCTCCCTCTCCCCATTCCTTCCCTCTTCCCATGCCAAACTTTTAAGGTTCCACGGTATTATTTCATTTTTTAGAAAAATCCCCTTTCTGTTTTTTTATAACACGCCTCTCTTGCGTAACATACTCCCAACACTGCACGAAGCAGCTACATTGTTGTTCTCACGGGGAGAAACCGGGTTTATGGAAGCGCATTTATTTCGTTCCGAGACCCTCGCCGGCCTCGAGCTTGGCTTGGCCGAACTTCTTGAGGCGGATGGCGTTGATGTTGATGAATCCGGCTGGTGGTGTGTTAGTATGTTATTTAATAGGGCGGGGAGCAAAGTGGAGCTGGAAATTGGGGGAGGGGGACGTACTGGTATCAACAGGGCTGAAGTCAACCAAGCTGTCCATGGAGGACTCCTCCTCCGAGTAGAGCTTCTCGGTCTCCGAGGAGCGGCCGAGGATGAAGACGTTACCGCGGTAGCAGCGCATCCTGACCTCACCGTTCTACGTCACGTCATTAGCACACTATTTCATTTTCCACAGAGAGGGTGGGCGAAGGAAGACATACGACGCTCTTCTGGGAGTAGACGAGGGAGTTCTGGATGAACTCGCGCTCGGGGGAGAAGTAGAGACCGTTGTAGAGGATCTCGGACCAGGCGTGGGTGACGAACTGGTCGCGGAGGGCGCGGACCTTGCCGTCCATGACGAGGCCCTCGATATCGAGATGGGCGTCGCGGAGCTGCAGGGGGTTAGCTTGGGCGTGTCCCAAGGAGCGTTGGGGCTAGGGGAAGGAAACGTACGATGGTCATGGCTGGGGAATCGTAGCAGCCGCGGGACTTGATGCCAACGTAACGGTTCTGTGACTTCATTAGCAATTGTCACACAATGCGACGGGACGCGCTACGAACCTCGACGATATCGATACGGCCGATACCGTGGAGCTTGCCGATGGCGTTGAGAGCGATGAAAAGCTCAAGGCTGTCGGTGATCTCCTTGCCCTCAGTGGTGAGTTTGACGGGGATACCCTTCTCGAAGTGGATCTGGATGTCTTGTGGGGTGGCAGGTGCCTTCATCGGGTCATCAGTGCTGCGAAAGTTAGCAATTGTATTTTCTTTCTTGGCTATTGGCCCGCTCGATTTTCGCCAAGGTGTACGCACCGAGTCCACATATCAGTTGGTGGCGGCTTGGATGGGTCCTCGAGCTGACCGCTCTCGTAGGAGCAGTGAGCAATGTTGTCGTCCATGCTGTATGGCTTGGCCTTGGTGGAGGTGACTGGGATGCCGGTGGAGGCGGCGTAGTCAAGGAGGTCGTTGCGGCCCTGGAAGCGGTCGAAGAACTCGGGCATGCGCCATGGGGCGATGATCTTGATCTTGGGGTCGATGGTGAGGAAGGCAAGCTCGAAGCGGACCTGGTCGTTGCCCTTGCCTGTGCAGCTGGGTGGCGGTTAGTTGGTAGTCCTTGTGTAGCGCATGTGCGGGGTAATTGGGGAATGTTTGATGGCTCAATGGATGGCAGACTCATAACTTATGAGACGCACATCCACCCCGCCATCAAACTCTCTCCTCAAGCAAGCTCAAGATATTACTAACCCGTGGCTAACAAATTGACCTAAAAACAAAAAGTCAGTAAAACACCTCTTTTCAACATTACCCCTCCCCGAGAATGGAATTACTCACATCCCTCCTCAGCGGCAACCTTCATCTGGGCCCTGGCAATGACGGGCCTGGCCAAACTGGTGCCGAGCAGGTACCTTCCCTCGTATATGGCGTTGCACTGGACGGCGGGGAAGCAGAGCTCCTCGACGAACTCGCGGCGCAGGTCGGTAATGACCATCTTCGTGGCGCCGATGGCGGCGGCCTTGGAGCGGACCTGGTCCCAGTCCTCCTCCTAAGTGTGGTGTTAGGTTGTGCACCCATTGATAAAGTAGGGGACTGCAATTGGGGGCGTTGCTGGTAGGTATAGGAGTAGATAGGGGATTGGGAATGTTGTACATACCTGGCCGACGTCGGCGAGGAAGCAGACGACCTCATAGTTCTGGTCGAGCAGCCATTTGAGAATGGTGGAGGTGTCGAGACCACCGGAGTAGGCGAGGCAGACCTTTCCCTTGGAAGCCATGATGTTGGTTATGTGTAAGGGGCGTTGTTGGTGTTTTGTGGTGGAATTGAGTATATAAACAAAAGGTGGTGAGGTATGAGTCGGAGGGGAAGTATGAGAAGGGATCGGGTGGGATGGGATTGTGGGGGAGTCGTCGAAATTTGTTGTGGGCTGCGATAAGATAAGGTCGGGTCGGCTTATCGAAAGGCGGTCAGGGGGATGCAGGAGGGCGGTAAGCCGAACGAACCCCCTCGTTCGTTGTTCAAATATGCAAAGGGGAAATCAATAGTTTCAAAAACGGGAATAAATGTGAATAATGTGAATAATGTGAATCATGGGAAGGGTAGAACCGGAAGTAGGGGCGATAGTGGCACATAGATGGTAATAGTAACTCATTTATGGTGGTACTGCATGTTGTATTTACCGGAAGTGGTAGTATGGTAGTGATCAAAGTGATAATACGGCAATATAAAATGTGATACTTATACAGAGCAAATAAATTATACTTGTACAATTATATTTTTGATACGCGTGCCATTCCTTATGTATGGTGGTTATAGTCGAGTAAGACGGTCTAGATCCCTCCCAGCATGGTTCAGGGTCTCAGAGTAGAGATGAAGCACGTGAGAAGAAAAATATAAACACGTGCCTAGTGACGTAGGAGAGAAATTATTGTACTCTCCAGATGAACAAAATAACTCATAGGGGAAGAAAAACCGCAGTCACATGATCTGCCGCTCGCCTTATAGAAATTTGCTGCTCACCTGAGAAATACTACCTTCATATCAGTGGGATAATAGCAAGATGCGACGCTATCACCTGAAAATTACCTGAACCCAACACCTGATAGTCGCACCGAACGTCATAAAAACATGCATATATATGGCAAAAGTCACGGGATCCCCACGCTATCACCTGAGAATTACCTGACGCTAACACCTGAAAGCACTCCCCCACCAATTGAACAGTCGCCGGCGCCGAGAGTCACGGGATTGCCTCCAAAATGGCCTCAAAAATGCAGGGCCGACCGGCGAGCGGCAGCGACCCAGCCAGAAGCCTGCCCTGACATGTGCGATGGGCGAAATGTCTGTTGCTGTCGGCGCGTCGGCGATGATGTATATAAGGAGGGCATATCTCCCACCTTGAAAGGGAGGTTGTAGGAAGATAATACAGACATAGAGAGAAGGATCGAGACGATTATACCAAATTTACTGCTACTTTACACTATATACCCATATCCATATCCATAAACACGTGCACGACTGTCCAACATGTCTGCCCCACGCCCCTACGAAGTCCAGAAGGTGGCTGCCACCTCCATCCCGGCCGAGAAGATCAACGAGACCCTCAAGGCGGGTAACATCGGTATGTGTTGGTTGTCTCACTGTCCCCCGCGTTTTTACCTCATCGTTCCTTCCCCGCGTTCCCCCGCTCTCTCCCCTCGCTCCTTCCAGTTCTTGTTTTGTATGGGTTGTCGAGGGAAAGAGCGGATGGCGGGCATGGCTAGTGCTCTGTGCTTCATTCCTGCCTTATAACCCGCAGCCCGAAGGCTTCAATGGTGGGGCTATTGGGTCACGGGGGAGGGGCAATAGCTGGCTGAACAGTCTGGTTATGACCGCTCATGGAGATCCGTTTCTAGCTACAAGAGCTCCATGCCGAGAGACTCATTTATGAGAATCCACGGCTATAGACACTCATTTCTAGCTTACGAGACTCAACCATGACCATGAAAACACCCAAACCCACATCCCACCTCCCTACACTCCCATCCACCCCCAACTAACCTCCCAGACCTCATCTCCTTCCCCCTCGGCGGCAAAATCCTCGCCTGCTCCAACGAATACTTCGCCCCCGCCTCCTCCCTCTTCAACCCCAAACCCCCCATCCACGAAGCCGGCAAAATGGTCTACACAGGCGCCTGGTTCGACGGCTGGGAAACCCGCCGGCACAACCCGTCCCCCTTCGACTGGGTGGTCATCCGTCTCGGCGTTGCTTCAGGAATCGTCTCCGGCGTCGAAATCGACACCGCCTTCTTCACCGGCAACAACGCGCCCGAGATCTCTGTCGAGGGTGTCTTCGCTCCGGACGACGACGAGGAGGTGGTGTCCTGGGCCGGTGGGCGGGGGAGGTGGGGGCCAGTCCTGGGAATTGAGGAGTGTGGACCCTCTGCGCGGTTTGGGTGGGAGATCGCTGAGCCGACGGGAAGGGCGTATACGCATGTAAGGCTTAATATGTATCCCGACGGCGGGATCGCGCGGTTTAGGTTGTTTGGGAAAGCGGTGCCTGTTTTCCCTCAGGATGCGGGGGAGGAGTTTGATCTTGCGGCGGCGAGGAATGGGGGGATGGCGGTGGGGTGTAGTGATGAGCATTTTGGGGGGGTTGGGAATTTGTTGTTGCCCGGGAGGGGGGTGGATATGGGGGATGGGTGGGAGACGAGGAGGACGAGGGGGGAGCATGTTGATTGGGCTGTTGTCAAGCTTGGTGCTAAGGGTACGGTTAAGAGGGTTGTGGTTGATACGGCTCACTTCCGGGGGAACTTCCCGCAGAAGGTGAGGGTTGAAGGATTGAACTGGAGCAAGAGTGGAGAGCCGGGGAATGAGGAGGAGGAGTGGGTTGAGCTTGTTCCTCCGAGTAAGACGGGTCCGGATGCTCTGCATGAGTTTGTGGCGAGGGAACAGGGGAAGGTGTTTAGCCATGTTAAGCTGGTTATGATTCCTGATGGGGGCGTTAAGAGACTCCAGGTCTGGGGTGCCAGAGCGCTGGACTGAGAGGCTGTCGCCGAATAAGAGGGGGATTAAATGCCTTGGGAAACAGACCCTATCATAGAACTTATATCTAGATTGAAACAAAAGTCAAATATGAATATTTTAAAATAGGATCTGGGAAATATAAATCCTATGTTGTCTCGAGATATTTCCAAATTTATATAATAACGCGGTAAATAAATTATCACAGGCCAATAAATTCAATAACGGCATTCTATCCTCACACAAATAAATACATCCTAGAGTCTGGGGGCTGCAATAGAACCTCAGATTAAACAATCACATCTGTTAAAAGCCATAAACGAAAAATAACATCATAATCATCCTCGTCTTTGGATGTCATATGTAAGGTTCAAGCCTCAGCCGACAATCACCCAACATACAGCACGGCATTTAACGACACGATATTTAATTTAGAATAATCAATTCATTTCAACCCCCTACGAAAACCTTCCCACAACACCATCGCTCCCTAAAGTATAATAAAAAGTTGAATAAAGAAGTCCATCATCGAACACCCAATCCCCATCCCATCCCACCATCCTACCCCAGCCGGAAAGTACCCGAATTCCAAACACCTTCCCCTTTTGCTCTCGCTCAAAGATAACAGACAGACAAAAACAAACACAAGCAAAACAGACAATATCCCCACAACTAAGCAGGCTGCTCATACATCACCACTCCCCTCCCTTCCACCCCCTCCCTGGCCTCTTCCTCATCGTCGTAATAGCTCCCCTCCTCCGACTCGCTATACTCGGTCCCCTCATCGATGCTCCCACTAACATCGGTCCCCGTCATGGTGCTAACAGTCCCGCCACTCTTCCGCCTGAGCGTCCCACTATCACTGACCTCTCCATCGTCATCACGACCACTCTCCTCATCACTCTCCTTCAGCGCCAAGTTCTCCTTATTCAACTCCCCGTACCCACGCCTAGGCAAACTACCACCCCAGCTCGTCTTCCTTAACGCCCCGCTGCCACTCGAGTTCTTGACACTGTGGCTGCGCTTGACGCCGCCAGTGGGTACATTGTTTGTAATCTGATTGAGGGAGAAGTTGCGTCGCGAGGCGCCGGCGGGGTTGGAGATGGGGTGGCTGACAACAGCGCGCGGCGGGGCATTCATGGCCATGCCCACAGCTCCGTGCATCGTGCCTGTGGAGCGGTTCCGCGAAGAGCTCGCGCCGCTCGTCACCGAGCCGGTTACGGATGCAGCGTGGCTGGGGACGCGCTTGAGGTTCATAAGGTCGCGGCCCTTGGTCTTGCCGATTAGGAAGGCGCGGGAGTGGTCGATGACGCCTTCGAGGATGCGGCGCTCGAGGCCCTCGGCGCGGGCCTCCATGTTGTGCAGTTCCTCTCGGCGGATGCGGAGGGCTGTTTCGAGGCTTGAGACATCGGCTGAGAGACGCATCTTTTGTTGGAAGAGACCGTCTTGCTCAGCCTTGAGGGCGGCTACGGAGTCTTTCAGCTGTTGTTCCTCGGCGCGTTGTCTGGCAACATCCGCTTCGATGCGTTCTTGCTCTGCCAATCTTTTCTCGAGCGTAATCGCCGCTTCGTCAGCCTCCTTGACTTTGTCCTCGTGGTCGTTGGAGATGCGTTGGGTTTGAATAGACACAAATTCGGAAACCTCGGCAGCTGTTTGCATTACTTTACGATGGATCTCGTCAAGCATATCGAGCTGGGCAAACGATTTGCCGGCAGAGTGCATATGGTCTACGAGCTTGTTCAACTTCTCCTGAACCTCTCCGTCATCATATTTGTTAGATGGAGTATTTTGCAGTAGCCCTTGAACCGAGGTCAATGAGGCAACATCACGCTCCTTGATCTTTTCTTGGATAGTATCCGTCGAGGTCTTGGAGTGTTCATAATGCTGGCCAACAATCAATAGCACGTCCTTGATGGAATCGAGGATCTTCGGGTTGTAATCGTTGACGTTGGTGTTTACATCTTCAACTGCACAAAGGGTTTTCATGACTTGATCACGAGTGAGCTGGTTCTCAGTCCTAACTTCGGTATGTGTCTCCTCGAGCTTCGTGTAGGTATCCTCAACACGGTTGAAGACTGTCTTTGAAGCCTCGTCCATCTTATCAACTGAGTCGGTCAATGTGGAGCCGAGCGTGTTGATGAGCAACTTCAGCTCTTCTGCAATCGCCTTCGTGTCCTGGAGTGCAGCGTCAGACTCGACCCTCCTCTCTTCACCCGACTTCTCTTTGGACTCGGCCGCCAATTGGGCATCATCGTATTTGAGCATCAAGTCCTCGAATTTATCGTCAATCTTCTCCCAGGTCCTTTCGAACTTCTCGTCAGATTCTAGCTTCGCGCCTACAACCCCAGCATTGGATTGTTCGAACTCGACTTTTATGGTTTCCAAAACCTCCTTAACATCTTCGGTGATGTTGGCATTGGAGCTGATTACAGGCCCCAGACCTTCGAGGAGTTTGCTGATTGAATCGACGCCCGTGGTGCCTTCTTCAACCTTCGACTTGATTGCGTCTCTGAACTCCTCGAGGAGAGTTTTTACCTCGCTGACTCGCTCACCGACTCCGACGATTTCTGCCTGGCGGTCCTCGAAGGCGGTGTTGTTGGCTTCCTTCATGTCCTTAACGATGTCACCAAGGGTATTAACATCCTCTTTGCTGGCAAGTTCCGCAAGATCGGTGGAGATCATCTTATCAATTTGATCCTTGACGCCGAGCACAATGATCCCAACGTTACCGTCGTTTTCTGAGACATCTTTGACATCCTGAAGCATAACCATAACGTCCTTTACCAGAGCCTCCACAATGCTAACATCCTCTCGCTTTGCCGTTTCCGGAATTTGTGCCAAGATGTCGCCGATCGAGTGTCGAGTCTCTCTGATAATATCCTCGACGGCATCAAGGTGATCCTTCTTGACGAGGTGCTCCGGATCCAAATCATCGATTTTTGCTTTGGTGTTCCTAAGAAGCGTCTCGATGGCTTCGAAATCCTCTTTATGCACGCTCTCCTCGCCGACCTGAGAAGGTTGCCGGCCCGACATTTCCACGACAGATTCCTGCACATTGCGCAAGGTCTCTTCCATATGCATAATATCCTCCCTGCACACCGAATCCGCTGGGGGTACGGAGGATGGGGGAGGCATATTTTCAAGCGACTCGACCTTAGCGCCTAGCTGAGAGATTAAGATCTCAAGATTCTCGATGTCATTCCGTTTGAGGCCATCGGTGGCGATTACAGCACCGCTAGTAATTGCGGCAATGTCCCTGTCGCCGGTGCTGCTATGGTTGTCATGTAGCCCACTGTCGCGTAGACGGTCGATGTCAAGCCTCAGACCCTCCATTCCTGCCTTGAGAGTGTCCAGAATCTCGTAGTTCACTGTCATATCCACAGGCTTGCTACCGATCCTTTCTACTTCGACCCTCAGGCTATTAAGTCCGTCATGAAGAGCGTCTAAAATCTCTCCTGTTCCAGATAAGATGCTCTCACCACTATCCCTCGGCCTTTCCATATCCGCTCGAAGGTTATCCAGTCCGTCTCTCAGAGTAGAAAGAATCTCTTCTCTATCGACGCTAGATCCTGCTGGGACGACGGAGGTGGCCATTGCTTCGCGGAAGCTGTTCAGCTCATGTCTGACAGATTCCATTGAAACATCCGAGCCTTGAGCCATGGTGTGGGCCAACTCCTCACGTAGCCCCTCGAAGTTGTCCCTTATGCAATCGATGATTTCGTTCTTTCCGGTAACATCAGCAGCACGATCAACGTAGGTTTCAATGTCGATTCGGAGCTTCTCAAAACCATCCTTGGTCGCATCGAGAACCTGTTCCGTGTCCCGCCCATGAGCGGCCACATTCTGCTTAGCTTCGTCGGAAACGGCCCTAAATTCACAGTGCAAGGCGTCAAGGACTTCTTGGAGACGTTCGTGGATTTGCTCGCCGTAGGCATCGGAAGTTTGTGGTATATCCTCCAAGCCAGCCTTGACGGCGTCGAAAACATCACCCTTCGTGAGAGATTCTCCCCCGATATCGCGGCTAAGTTCATTGCCTTGCATATTCTGGATTGGAAAATCGAATCGGCTCAAACCCTCCGTAACAGCATCGAGCATATCCTCTCTGATGGTGTCGGTGTCTCTGGGTTCTGGTGGAGGAGCTGAGGGGAATTCAAACTCCTCCAGACATTCCCTCACCGCATCAAGGATTTCATCCCGCGAGAGACTTGCCTCCGTCTCAACCTGGGGTGGCGTAAAGTGCTTCAGGCCTTCGACAACAGCGACAAACACCTCTTCTCGCGTGGCGCCAACTTCGCGACTAGTGTCTTGAGGCATATACTCTTGGATACCTTCTTTGAGGCATGTTAGCATCTCCTCACGCTCTAATCCGAAATGCTGTAGCTCGATATCTGGTTTGTAGTTCTCCCATGCTTCACGGACTGCATCTATGACGTCTTCCTTTGCAACTCCACCGGGCTGGGTGTCGGTGAGAGCACTTCTGACAGCGTGGTATACCTCTTGGCCATCAACATTGCTTCGAGATATGGCTGATGACGATGATTGCCGACGAGCTTCTCGCATTACGTGGTCCAGATGTTGCTTGAGATCCAGAAGCCCCTCGTTTATAATCTGAGCTACCTGTTCGTTTGAGGCAGCTGCGTCTTGGGATGAAGCACTGGGATCACTCCTTGCCTGTTCGAGTTTCCTCCCAATATCACGGCCCATTCCAAGAACTTCGCCCCGAAGCTCACGCACAAGAGCCTTGACTTCAGCTGTAAGTCCGCCTCCTTGTGCTACACTATCTTTGATGCTTTTGATTATCTTCATCACGTCTTCGTTGATAACGTCTGACGCGCGAGACTTCCCACTCCCCTTCGATCCACCGCCGAGAAGATTCTCAACGCGGCTAACCATTGGCCCTGAACGGAGTCCATCATAATCTACTTCTGATTTCGGAGGTTGTTCGAAGCTGAAGTCACGAGGCCTATTGGAATTGTTGCCACCACTCTTGTTGACAACCAGCGCACGGTGGCCAGAACCTTCTTTGATTAAATCCAGAACCTCGTCCATCTTCTTCGCTGTCTCCATCCCATCGTGAGAGAGCAGGTTGGACACTTCAGTTAATCGTGAAACAAGCAGGTCTTGGCCTTCTTTGGTCCCCATTTCCCTCAAAACTTTTTCCAGGAGGGCAATAGATGCAGAACCGTCTGGATTATAAGAACTTGGAGCTGGGGTCCCAGTTAACCCGCGGTCGATTGAAGCCGAAAATGAGGTAGGACTTGGTATCCGTGGAAGCGAAATAGATTTAACGCTTCTTGGTTGCGGGGTATGGGGTTTATCGTCGAGCATATAGCTCTCGCTGGAGCGTAGCATGTAGGGTGACTGGGTAGTGGGCGTAGTCAGATTTGTAGACAGATCTCGAAGGCTTTTTCTGATATCTTCATCGCGCGCATTTGTCGCCTCTTTAAGGCTCACCAAGTCTGTGGCGTTATCTTTGCTTCGGCGGTTTAGCTGCGCCATCTCACGTTGAAGGCTCGTCGCAATGCTCGTGAGACTAAGAATTTGATTTGATATAGCGTCGAAACTTTGCGGAACGCGCACCATAGCAGTAGAGCTATTGGTAGTCGTAGTCGCATGAGGCGGTGGGCTTGCGCTTTCCCTGCTTTCTCTGCTTTCCTTGCTTTCCCTACTTTCGTGGCTTTCCCTACTTTCATGGCTTTCTCGGCTCTCCCTTTTGGACATAGATTGTAAAGCCAGCATCGTGGCAGACTGTGGGGAACTGCTGTCGCTCAGAATGCTCGACTGTGGTCGGCGTAGCGACGGGCGCACGTTGAAGTTTTCTCGTGGTGTAGAGGTCGCTGTAGGCGTAGCAGAGCGGCTAGTTTCCTTATCTGGTGATCTCGCCATGTCGCTACATTCCTCGTCGTCCTTCTTGTCTGGTGATGGAGGACGTTGAGGCGTCCTCTCTGGCGACCTCTCCGGTGACTTCGTCGGCGATAGCCCCCCACCATCTATGAAGTTGCTTAAGTCTCGTACATGACCTGTTTGTAATGACTGCATGCGCTTGTGGGCGGCGCCCTTGATAAGAGATCTCTCTGGAGTTTCCATGCGCTTTACCGCACTATTCGCGGCGAGTGGACCTTCCCGGCCCCTCTCAGTCAGGGCTGCATGTGCCGATTGTATAGCAGTCGAGGTATTCGGCCGCGAGGTGACACTTGGTGATGAAGGGTTTAATGGAAGTGGAGGAGGTGCTCTATCCGGATCAGAGCTGTCCCACCTAGCAGTATGGTCAGCGGCGTTGGGGCATATTGTATAACACGGAACTATCTTACATGGGGATCATGGCCTTGCCAAAATCGATTGAGCCGGAATTCTGGTGCCTCAATCGCCTCTCGTTCTCCCGCGAGCTGTCCATCTCGTTGAGTGGCATCGTTACTGTCGCAAGGCGAGAATTGTCACTTAGGATGTTGACATCCGGCGGTAGTATAGGTGTAGAATGGTATATATTTGTGAGGTTCGAGTAGTTTGAGACAGCTTGTATGGTATGTTGTAGGGGGATATGGGGTAGAAAGTAGGGTCAGTGGGGTACTCGTAGAGTATATTGCCAGCGATGCGACGAGAAGAGACGAGATAATCGATGTTGCCGCTTTGGGCATATACAATTGAACCCTCGCACCTCTGACCTCTGACGTGGTTGGCCCTTGCAAGTTTGTTTACTATCACTTCGTTACTCGGCAACCATTTCGACGCTAGTCCGTATCGGCGTAGCGCGTTTGATGCGGTAACGGACCAATCGGAATTTTACAGCGCCAAGACTTTCCGCCCTCTCCGCTCCGTCCACACATCTCTAGGGTTTGCGAGCCCTTGCGGCTCTTTCCAAGCAAGCGAAACTTTCGAAATTGGGTAGTGTGCATTTCGACGAGGGACTCTACGAATCGACCCAACAACTCAACGCCAAACGAAAGCCGACATGAAGTGTAAGTAGATATACTGGCCACAAATCGAATACTACAGAACCTGTCGCTGATTATGGTTTTAAATAGTCCTCAAGGTTGGCCGTGTTGCCATCATCACCCGGGGCAGATTTGCCGGAAAGAAGGTGAGACGAAATTGCTCCCCCGCCCCTGTACTCCCAGCTGCGAAATCCAATACTGCGACGACTTGATATCAATCGATTCTGCGATGCGACCGAAAAATATTGAGAGCGAATTGGGCACTGGCAGAGCGTGGACATGGAGTGCGAACACGAGCAAATGGCTAACACAGGTCCAATAGGTTGTGATCATCCAACCCCAGGATTCCGGCAACAAGTCGCACCCATACCCTCACGCACTGGTCGCCGGTATTGAGCGCTACCCGTCTCAGATCACCCGCCGCATGTCCAAGGCCCGCCAGACCAAGCGCTCCAAGGTCAAGCCTTTCATCAAGGTCATCAACTACAACCACTTGATGCCAACACGCTACACGCTCGAGCTGGAGGGTCTCAAGGGTGTTGTCACTGCCGATACCTTCAAGGAGGTTTCGCAGCGTGAGGAGGCAAAGAAGACTGTCAAGAAGGCACTGGAGGAGCGTTATACCTCGGGCAAGAACAGATGGTTCTTCACTCCTCTCAGTACGTACCAAGCGAGATGCATACCAGTTTCCGTATGCGATGGGATTGAAAAAGCAGTCACTAACATTGATTCCAGGATTTTGAACGGTTTATTGTCGGTTGGGGTTCGGCATGGGGTTCGCATAGCATTTCCGTCCGGAATACGGGCTAAGGATTGTTGCATTTAACAAATGAAAATGCTGATGAACCTTCCATTTCAGAACTGCGTGTAAACACTGTGTGAAGTGATCACATAATATACTAAATGCAGTTCTGTGAACGTTTCGTGACCCTTTGAAACAGTCATAAGTAAAACAAGGCCTTTTATTTGCCTTCACGTACATTCAAATTCCTTCTAGTTGTTACCCTCGGCAGAAGAGCCTCTGGCAAGTGAGCCATAAGCCCATGGCCGAAATCAAGTTCTGTTATTACCTTCACACTGCTTTTGAGTTTATTACAGGTTCTACTCTTAAGCAAGAAGAGTCTATCATGTAGTTCTGCCAAGCGGTTGCGGCTTTCCGCAGAAGAGTCTCTGGCAAGTGAGCCACAAGCCGCTGCTCAAAAGACAACTTCGCTATTGCCCCACTGCTTCGATTTTGTTACAGGCTCTATTCTTAAGCAAGAAGAGTCTCTGGCATGTAGTTCTACTATTGCGGTTGCTGTTCTTAGCAACGAGGCTCCAGCACGTAGTTCTGGTATACTGAGCCGCCTCGGCCGCCTCAGCCGCCTCATAAACCAGCCCTTTTTATCACATTCAACACTACCCCGAATGTATTACAATTTCTACTCAAAACATGGATAGAGAGCGTCCTGTCAATTGGTCTTTGTTATAGTTAGTCGCTTGAAAATGATATCCTTTCCTTGTCTTCACACCCCTCTGAGGGGGTCCCAATTCAATGTAGTTGCCATTATCACCAGCTAGAGGCTGTGGCACGTGGTCTGGTTGTTAAGCGTTGTCGCCCACGAACCAGCTCTATTACTTACCGGCACTTAATGTTTCGAATTCACTTCAGTTCCTATTTTGCTCCCGGTCAAGTTTCTTCTTCAGATTTGTTACGTTTCGTCCTTCAACAAACATCAACCATTCCAAGCACACGTCCACTATATCACAAATCATACTCAGCCTTCGGTATTCTATTACTTTCTCAAACCTCGTTGATAATTGAACCCGATTAGATAGCTGTCAATATGGCTACTAATTCAGGGGACGAGCCGCCATTCAATGGCCGTCAGTTTGTCAAAGACTTTCACCACAATAGAAACGATGTTCTTCAGGATGTTGCCGCATCTAGCATCCAACAACCTACCTCAGTCTCAAGAGCCAGAAAGTTCTGGAATTTCTTAAAAGGATCGAGCAAACCAAGTAAACCAGAGAAGGCATATACTCCAAGCAAGTCAAACAAGCCTAGCAGATCTGATAGCCCAGCCGCCAAAATGGTCGGGATGTGGCGCTATCCAGAATATCTGGGCATTCCCTCCCCGATGCATATTCTGCAAATCATGGAGGCATCACCAGAACACCAGCTCAGGTTAGCCATGGAAAAGGCAAAGAAAGATGCCGAATTCAAACGGCAAGGGAAAACACCAAACCCAGGCCACTCAAAGGCTAGTCAATCAACCGATCCCGCCATTGTTCCACCTACCACTAATTTGAAATGGTCATTTGAATTTGATGGAAATTCGGTTCTCCATTACAGGGAGCCCGACCAAAACAAGCTCACCAGCCCACGCTATAGAGAGCCGGTCACTACGGCGCCTCGAGGCATGTGGCGTGGTCAGGCTGCCATCCCTCATCCGACCTACCAAAGCGAAATGATGCCGAGAGTGGGAAACGAGGTTTCCGCTTCTACCAGGGGACCAGCAGTTTGGTCTAATGTGGAAGAGATCGATCAGTCTGGGGCCTCATTCTTTGGCAGCGATCCGTCCCGTGAGGTTCCTGAGCCTCAATCCGAGAGATATCACCCTGAATTCGAGAGGTTTAACCCCCGATCTGAGATGTATGACCGTCGATCTGAGAAATATGAACCCCCATCATACCCAGTCAACATGAGCAACCTTCGAACTCCCTACGAAATTGCCGATGCCGCCCATGTACAGAAAATCCCAGGCTCCAGGGCTGAGTGGTGTGTCTATTTGGAAGGCTACCGTGAGGTAAGACGTGTACAGAATTCCATGTGTCGAACTATTAACTAATGTGCTGGCGATCTAGGGTTTGTTTAACATTATGAGGCCTCCCAAGCCTCCACCCATGGATCCAATGTTTTCTTTTTTACCGGCGATGGATCCGTTGAACGAGGCTGTAAGAATGGCATCTCTTTTCAACCTCAAACGTGACTGGACGCCATGGCAAGTGCAGAGGGCAAAGGAGCTTATAGAAGCCTCGAGGGAAGAATTCGGGGTTACGGGGGTGTCCATTAGCCTCATCGACACAAGTCACGAAATCCTCAAAGCGGAAGTTGGCTACCGTCGCCGAATGATAAAGCGATCGGAAAGCATTGCAGCTCATGCTCTCTTGGCTACGGAAGCGCTAGTTGTCGTGGACACCAGAAAGGTATTTCAATTTATCCAATAATCTGCGCTGAGACTGACTATTCCAGGACTGGAGATTCGCAAATAACCCGCTGGTTGTAGATGGACCAAAAATTCGATTCTTCGCGGGGGCACCCATATTCTCTGGCAACTGCGATGTTGTAGGGGTATTTTCCATTTTCAGCCGGGAACCCAAAGCCGCATTCTCTGCTGTCCAGCGCCGCAGTTTAACAGATTATGGTGCCCTATGTTCAACAGATTTGAACACCTTGATTGACAAGTCGCTCTCTGAAAAGAGCCAGCGAACTCTTCAAAAGAGGGCCAAGACTGAGGTTTGGGATCCAACCTACCTCCAAAGCGAGCCAAAGCCCAAAGTGAGAGATCTTTGGATGGACGAGAAGGCGCACCGCATGCTCTGTGGGGAGTCAGAAGAAGTGAACAAGGGGCCTATTGATTACCCCAAGACGTACCATGAGCTATTTCAGCGGGTGTGTACTGGGTCCGACGACGAGGACGAGGACGACGAATCAGTGCTCAGCTCCGTGCAGCAGAAACCCCGGGCACCATATATAAATGGAGCCCACGCCAATGTAACATATTCGTCCATCGACGTAAACTTCAATACTCCGGTCAAAGAGAGGGATACTGTGGTATCGGATTATCCTTTACTTGGCTCTGATAATGAGTCTCCGGTAGGAGGCTCTTCGCCGAGATCTGAGTCCCCAGCTTCCCAGGGCTTTGTTTGGAGACCAGAGTCTCCCACGCAGGGTGTCACTTGGAGACCGGAGCCGCCGCTTCCTGCCGGTTACCCGACGCCGAGACCATATTCGAGCTCGGATCTAACTTCTGTGGAGGTAAACCTCCCCAATACTCCCACAGGGCGCGAATCCAACGGCTCCGGCTCCCCACCCCAGACGGTACAGGATGTTCTCGATGGTACCGCGTCGGCCCTTCAGGCCGAGACTTCCGAGGTGCCTGTGCGAAGACAGAGGAAGAAGTCGATTCGCAGCATTTCGAAGTATGAAGAGGAACTTCGCCAGAACATTGAAGACGGCATCCGCAAGGCTCATCTTCAAGCGACAACGATTGCTGGTTCCAGTTCAACTGCCATCACCGGAAGCTCCAATGTTTCTGAATTGCCATCGACACAGGCAACGACACCTCTTACTTCTTTCAATACTCGGATGTCTACCCTTGAATTTGCGGATACGCACAGGCGTTCTGAAGCTGATGCAGCTGCAACATTTGTTGCCAAGAAGCTCGGTCTCAACAAAGTGTATGTCGCCGAGATCTTTCCCAAGAGCGACCTCATGATGCCTGGGGGAGCGTCTGTCATGGGAATGGGCGTGAGGATCTTAGCATCCCACAACTGCCCACCCGATATGATCCTCGATACGGACTTCCACTTGCAGGTCCTCCGAAGCCCACTCGGTGCCATGAGATGGCACGACAAGGATGCCCTTCCTGGGTCCACGAACAAGGGACTCTTGATCCGCCTTCATTCGAAGGGTCCTTATGGTGTTCCGCGAAGCCTCCACACTGGAGGTATTATTTACGGTGCCATCCACGTGGCACAGTCACAGGATGGAAAAGACGTTGGTATCACCGATAAGGAACAGGCTGCACTTGTCGACGCCGCAAACGAGATGAAGCTGATCTTGTTCAAGAAGAATGACAAGAGAGAACGCAAGGATAGCGCATCTACATCTCATATCAGCACTCTGATTACGCCTGCTGCGCCAGCCAAGGCTGAAGGCGCTGGACTCGGACTCTGTATTTCTTCCCCAGTCGTTGAGACTCCAAAGGCCAAAGTCGTTGGGCCTCAGCTCCCTGGCCGTGCTTCGATACTTAAGGCTGAGTACGAGGAGCACCCGAACTCGATCAGTGTGCAAAGTATGGAAGAGGCTTCCAGGGCCGTGGCGGAGGTCCTTAAATTCAATATGGATGAGGAGTTGAACCCCCAATGGTAATCTTTGATGTTGGCATATATATATGTCCAACAACCAATGGTTGAGTTTCGTTTCGAGCGACCATACCAACTTATACCAGCAGAATGCACGTGATGTTCAGCTGCGGATACTTCATGCAGTTTGCCATGATGCAAACTCGTTGATACCTTACTTGTTTGGCGACTTTGGTGTATTGGGCCGAGAATCATACTGCGGCGTTTGCTACCAGACAACAGCATCTGGGTGCAAATTTACTACGCTGCCAATGACCCAATCATCGAATACATCGCCATCAGCTTACCTGTACATACTACGGCTTTGTTTTCCTCTTCTCTCATTCTTTTCTTTGCGGTTCACCGTGTCGTTCGCGGAAATTTCTTTGTTATGATGTTGGAGAAGGTGTTATAGGAGTTATCTTCGAGGGTTTATCTGGGGAGTGTACTGGAGAGTTACTATATGGGTTTTCTTTACGGTTTATGGTTTACGATTCTTTCTTCATTCGTGGACAAGCTTTTGTTATTGTGCTGGCGAGGTGCTATAGGAGTTATATACTGGAGTTATCTGGGGATTGTACTGGGGGCTTTCTATGGGGAGTTATATGGGGATTTTACTGGAGGCTTTCTACAAGAATGGTTCTGGGAAGCTACTATACGGTGGAATTGACTTACGACGGAGTACTGGTGGGAAAGTTGCAGTGGGATAAACGGTGGGGAGTTCATGGGTTTCATTGCAGTGCCTTGCCTGACGTGCGAGAGTCACTGGCATCATTTGCTTCTTGCATTATACCCGATATTTGAGAAGATGATTGAGGAGGATGACTGGACAGATTGATTTCATGGTTGTGGAGAAGATGAACATTCGAGGTGGCGAGCATGTACATTAGAAAATTGCCAATAGGAGAATGAAGCTCGTCATAATATGTGCCGACTGGCCATTCTTTGTAGTGAACAGACAGCGAGTGATGAATTATGGAAGATGCCTCTTGAAAAGAACCCGGATACTTGAAGAGATAAGAAGTAAACAAGTCTTCACAAGATGGGCTAAGACGAAACTATTGGCAGCATCCGGTCATGTCAATCATTGCCACTCAGCAGATCCTCATATACCAAAGATACAGATGAACCTCAATGCAAGAACTCTTGGG
Source organism: Pseudogymnoascus sp. BL308 (assembly GCA_001630595.1). Lineage (NCBI taxonomy): Eukaryota > Fungi > Ascomycota > Leotiomycetes > Thelebolales > Thelebolaceae > Pseudogymnoascus > Pseudogymnoascus sp. BL308. The sequence goes on along the minus strand of LMYD01000408.1, from coordinate 19,307 downwards.
GAGTTCCTCCGAGTAGAGTACCAGACAAATTAGAATCCATTATCGAATCCTCACTTCTCAAAGATATAGTAAAAGTCCCATATCGGAATCCTCCAAGTAGAATAATTAACAGCTTAGAATCGGCAGTCAAATCTCAAATCTTTCCAGTAAGCCGAAACAGCTCCAAATATGATGGTTGTTCTTATTGATATTTAGCTCTCGGTGATCTTCTTTGGAGAGGCCATATTCAAATGCCCAACCAGCTTTACAGCCTTGCCCGGAGTGGAGTAAGTGGCATTATCTGTGGAAACAAAGGCCGAGACGGCAAGTACGATGGCCACACGCTTGCCTGGACATCATAGCAATCCAAACGGAAATTTTTCAAGGAACCTCACAAACCATCAATGGGATCACGCATGGAACTGCTGACAGCTTCACAAACTATTCAATTTAAGGTAACAATATCAGATCACACACTCCAGTTTCTAAGGTAGATGTTTCTATTTTACAGCTAATGCATTACCCCCCCTCGTGCGCGACAGCTCGCAACCGGCCGCCTCGCCGCCAACTAAAGAGATAGATACATAGCGCGGAAGTGAGGGGATCTAACAAACACAGGAAATCAACGCGGCGGTGTTGGTCCTTTATGCGACGAAGGACTTGGTGAAGGAGACGACGGACTCCTTGAGGCGTGCCTCGAGGTCCTTGCTCAATTGACCCTCCTTGTCGAGAGTGTCGAGCAGGCTCTGCTCGTTGGTCTTGAGGTGGGCGAGGAAATCGGCCTCCCAGGTCAGGATCTTGTCGACGGGGACGGAGTCGAGGTGACCGTTGACACCAGCGTAGATGAGGGGAACCATCTCGTTGACGGCCATGGGGGAGTACTGCTTCTGCTTGAGGAGCTCGGTCAACTATGGATGAGAAATTAGCTTCCGTACATTTCGATGGGGTGTTATGTGGGGATACTTACACGCTCACCACGGGCGAGGGTCTGCTTGGTGGCGGCATCCAAATCGGAACCGAATTGGGCGAAAGCGGCAACTTCACGGTATTGGGCCAAGAAGAGCTTGAGCGAACCGGCAACTTGCTTCATGGCCTTAAGCTGGGCAGCGGATCCGACACGGGAGACGGAAAGACCGACGTTAATGGCTGGGCGGATACCCTTGTAGAAGAGCTCGGCCTCCAAGAAAATCTGTCCATCAGTGATGGAAATGACGTTGGTTGGAATGTAAGCGGACACATCACCACCCTGGGTCTCAATGATGGGCAGGGCAGTGAGGGATCCACCACCGTGCTTGTCGGACATCTTGGCAGCACGCTCCAGAAGACGCGAGTGCAGGTAGAAAACGTCACCGGGGTAGGCCTCACGTCCGGGAGGACGACGGAGGAGGAGCGACATTTGACGGTAGGCAACAGCCTGCTTGGACAGATCGTCGAAGATGATGACGGCGTGCTTGCCGTTGTCACGGAACCACTCACCCATGGAGGTGGCAGTGAAAGGAGCGATGTACTGGAGAGGAGCGGCCTCGGAGGCAGTGGCGGCAACAACAATGGAGTACTTCATGGCGTCGTTCTCCTCAAGAGTCTTGACGAGCTGAGCGACGGTGGAGCGCTTCTGTCCAACAGCGACGTAGACACAGTAAAGCTTCTTGGTGTCATCGGTACCGTTGTTCCAACGCTTCTGGTTAAGCATGGTGTCGAGGGCGACAGCGGTCTTTCCGGTTTGACGATCACCAATGATCAACTCACGCTGACCACGTCCGATGGGAACCATGGCGTCGACGGACTTCATGCCGGTCTGGACGGGCTGGTTGACGGAGTGACGGGGAAGAATGCCGGGGGCCTTAACCTGGGCACGACGCTTCTCCTTGGTCTGGATGGGTCCCTTTCCATCAATTGGGTTTCCGAGGGCATCAACGACACGGCCGAGAAGCTCTGGTCCAACGGGAACATCGACCTGTCATTGATTAGATGGAGTTAGGGGTCCTTGGGTATTGGTCTACTTACAATCTCTCCGGTACGCTTGACGGTCTCACCCTCCTTGACGAGACGATCGGAACCGAAAAGCACAACACCGACCTGGCCGGCTTCCAAGTTCATGCACATACCCTTGACACCGGAGGCGAACCTGTTGTTGTTGTTAGCATCGAGTCGTCAGACCATGAATCGTGAAAAACTTACTCAACCAGCTCCTCGGCCTGGACATTGCTCATGCCATGGACACGGGCAATACCATCACTATATTCCAACTATTGTCAGCCATCTATTCCCATTGATATCACGATATAGATGCCGGGCTTGACATCGAATCGTGATGTCGCATTGTTGTTGACATACCCGACGGAGAGGACACGTCCGGTCTCGGCAAGGCCAGCCTCTTCTTGGACACCACGGATCTTCTGCTCGAGGATGGAAGAAACCTCAGTCGGGGCAGCCTTAGCCTCAGCGTAAGTGCGGGCCTGGATGGCGGAAGCGTTGAAGGCAGCTGGTGCAGCAATTCTTCCCTACGCGGTTGACATCAAAGTTAGCCGAAAGCCCGAAAAAATGCAGACGAAGCTGTTGGAGCTCCCAACAAAGCTGTCAACCATCATAATCTATCACTCAGCAAACTCAATTGAGTTCACCGAGTATATATCGATGGATTAAGATGTCTTCGAGCTCCGTTGGACCCCGTTGGATATTTCGTGGTGGACTTACTGCAGCGACTCTGCCGGAAGCAGAGATTGCGCCCACCGTCCGGCTGGACTGTCGGAGAGCGTTCCTGAACATTGTGACCGTCGTCTATGCTACAAAGACACAAAAAAGAATCAATTGCTTCAGCAATTGAGGAGAGGAGATTGTGAAGGGAGGTGTTTTGGAGATTGGATCAATCGTAAGAAGGGAGTCTTGAAGAACACAGAAGATCGATGCGAGAGAGCCCGAGCCAGAGTCTTGGCATCTCGCTTGTGAGTGGTTGGCCTGAAATTCAGTGCACCCACTCCGAAAGAAACGAGGTCTCCGTAGCGATGAGCCGTGGAAAAAAAAATCATGTGCCGTCACTGGGATGGATTGGAAATATTCATATATATTTTCTATGTTATTTACGGTGAATGGGAATTTATATTCTGATTTTTCCTGATTTTATTAACTGCTGTAGCCGACGGGAATGCCGCTCACGATGCAGAGATTAATTTCTGGTCTCAGCGTGTTGGCCGCTCATTACATATTTCTCTCCTCGGATCGGACCACACCGGAAGGGATAAAAAATAGGAGAAACTGGCAAAATAATGCAGCATAAACGGCAACAACAGTTCTAATCGAGTACTTTATTGCAGAGATCAATAATACATTTCAACCATTGATGTGGATTTTATTCATACTGGTATATTTAATCTACAGACTTCTACCAGCCTCACACACCTTGAAGCACATGACCGGCAATCACTCCATCCGGCCGGGTAAGCCGCCGTCACCCCTAACACTGAGATGCTAGAACTGTAACCTCCGCCCTTCCGGCGGCTACATATTCATCTGCAGTACTATCTGCTCTCTCCGTTGCATTTCATCGTATTCAAGATGATGTCTCCTTTGTCATATATCACGTGACACTCACAATCCTGAAGGCTTCCGGCCATCTTGTCTCACTTCAGGTCCACAGCCATCTACTATCGGGGCAGGGTATATTCTCATCTTCCTTTACTCCATCACCGGTATCATCAGCCCCATGGCCCTAGCGTCCAGCTCGACTGCTCGGCAGCCGCAGCTCTCAGTCCAGCCGGACCCATACTCTGTCTCGCCTTGGCTGGGGGGATAACTTCCTTCGCTTTGGAAGCGCCAGCAGCACCATGCTGCAGCCACTGGTCTTTCTCGACTATTGATACGGAAGGCAATCTTAATTGGGATATAAGACTCGCACCGCTCCAAGCTCCCATTGAGTCAACCGCACTCAGCGTCCCATAGTTTGGCGGAGGGGCAATTTTATCTCGCTCTCTCTTTATCTGACTCTCAATAGGATCAGGTTGCTGATTCTGAAAGGCTGCTGGCCTGTGGTGCTCGTCCGGATCCGGATGTGCGTGCCCATCAATTTTGATCGCAACGGGACCTTGCTGTGCCTGGTTCCTTTGCTGGGATCTGAGTTTCTGGTTCGCACGCAGTTGGTCAAAGGCTTTCCCTTGGACCGGTTCCCAGCCTCTCGAGTCGATGAGAGACTGGATATCGCCCAAGATGCGGCTCTTAAGACCTGGAATATTAGACCCGCCGCCAACTAGTATCAGTCGTGACATGCAGAATGACCGCACATCAACTGGGAGAAGCAACAGGCTTCGATAAACCAATAAGTGTAATGGAAGTTCTTCGTCGTCCAGGTCGCAGGGATTGATATCCTTCACAAAAAATGCTTTCTCGCAAGGCTCGGCCAATTCATTAAATGGTATCTTCAACGTCATTGGCGGCTGTGTTGATGATACAGGTATTGATACAATATCGTTTTGGTCATTAAATCGTAAACTTTCTATCGCAGCCGACAAGGCTTCTGATGTTTCGGTCTCAGGAGCTGGCTGCGACGGTTTGCACCAAGCCATGCGTGTGACGACCTCCTCGCATTCTTCAAAGCTAATCAGCTTGTTATCGACCTCGTCGTCGTCTTCGCCGCTATCTTGAGACAGCTGAGATTTTATAGCGCGCCCAAGAACCTTCCGCATTTTTAGACCCAGTAAATTGCTTGCTCTCACAGTCCGGCGGCAAGAAATCTCTCGGTATTCATACACTCCAGTGACAGTTGTCTCAGCCCAGCCAATATCTATGACTAGAGCCGATCGAAGCCCAGCTGCTACTGCCGACAGCACAGGCGCGGAAAGAAGCGAGATAGTTGGAGGTTGGAAGCTGGTGAAGAGGGTGTCGAGAACTGTTGAGAGAAGTGGTAGAGGAAAGTCGGGCGGTAATACCAGGGAGATGCGTCGAGATCCAGAGCCAGTTACTAGATATCTTGGGAATTGTTAGTTACAGTAACAAACAGCCACACGCCATGTAGGAACGTACTTCGTAATAGCCTCTCGCATGGCACGTTCAATCCTGTCGCCGACCAGCCCCAGGTCCACATTCCTTAGATCTGGCTTCCACAGCTCATGTTCCTCTCCCCAAGCCTTGCCCGATGCCCTCTGCCGCCAATCAGCCTCATAGCCAATTTGCCATTGTCGGTAATCGCCAGCTCTCCTCTGTGTATCAGGTCCAAAACCAATGACCGCCTTGGGCAGTGCGTCTCCTGCTAAGCCTGCTCTAAGATATCGGCTGCCAAATTCAAGAATGATGCAGTCTTCTTCGGCGCGCAAAGCTGACGGCGAGCTAAAGTTCGAGATCGAGACCGGGCGGACTGGAGTGCGGGGGCTGGCCGATGGAGCTCCTGGGGAGCGGACCTCAGAAACAGGCCGGATGTTGGCGACGCTGCGGTGGGCCGGCGTTGCCATTGCTTAGCATTGTCTGGGGCCCAAGAAATAAATTAGATTTGGGCCATATTTTTGCGTTGTTGGTGTAGGATGTGAGGCAAAGGCTCAATTCAGTGATATTTCTGAGATATCAAACTCGCGATATCTGCAAGGTACCTGCGTGGGGACCTGGTTGAAACATGGTCAATATTGCGGCCATTATTTGAAGGCTGCAATTCTATGATGCTCCAGCTTTGAAGGTTCAGGAAGGTACGACAGATAGATGTTACTTACAGCTTAGAAACATCTACAAGATTCACTGTTTCTTTAAAGTGTCTGTGGAAGCCGTAAATAAAATTCAATGCCCTTTATCACTCCAAATTCATATTTCAAGTACACTGTCCACGCTTCAGCCACGTTCCCTGCGTCGCTGGGACGACTTTGGCGCTATTCCTAAAATAAACAAATGGAGGCTTAATCAACAACGCCCTTTCCGTCACAATGATCGAGAAGGCACCCACGTCGATAATATCCTGGGACTCCAGGGAATAGCTTTGCCTCCCAGTTTGATATCATCATTTGCTACTTTGCATTGCTCATTTGAGGCCATCACTCTTGGGGATTAAGTTTCGGCTGTAATTATTTTTTGACCCACGATATAATAATTATAACAATGAAAACATGGGAATTCCAGGGTGGGATAGGACCCATAACATCTTTTGGAGGCATAGTTACTAACATAAATAAATTATAGAATATACAATGAGATAGGCGCAGGCCAAAGAGTGTCTCTGACCAAGCTTGCGGTGGAGAAATTCGAGCAGACTGGGAGGCCGTTCAGAATAGCGATCGACATCTCCATATGGAATTTTGAAGTCCAGGGAGGCAAAGGTAAGTTTGAGTTTTTGTTCCTGTGATTTTGGAGCACAGTTCTTACGATTTAAGGTGGCCCCAATCCGGCACTGCGAACCCTTTTCTATAGGCTCGTAAGACTTGCGGGCACATCCGTTCAAGCAATATTTGTGTTTGACGGGCCTGACAGGCCTCTCCTGAAGAGGAATAAAACCAGGCGTAAAGGAGGAACCGCATACCACGCTGATGTGCGGAGAACCAAGCTTTTGCTGCAGCTGTTTGGGTTTGAGTCTCACGATGCCCCCGGTGAAGCGGAAGCTGAATGTGCGCTGTTGCAGCAGCGGGGATTGGTAGATGCTGTCCTCAGCGAAGACGTCGACACCCTGATGTTTGGTAGCGGTGTAACTATCAGAGACTGGTCGTGCGAAGGATCTGGAAAAACTCCCCCGACTCACGTGTCCTTGTACGATGCCAAAGTCACCAAGGATGGCAAATCTGGTCTGGATCGTGAAGGGATGATATTGGTCGCTCTGATGAGTGGTGGCGACTACGACACAGCTGGTGTGGCTCGTTGCGGAGCGAAGATTGCATGCGAAGCTGCAAGGGCAGGCTTTGGAAAATCGCTGTGCGGTCTCACGCCAGATGACAGTTCTGGTTTATCGGCCTGGCGAGAAAATCTTGCACACGAGCTTCATACGAATGAGAGCGGCTATTTCCGGCAGAAGAACAAAGCAATCACTGTACCAGACGACTTTCCGAAGAAAGAAATTCTACAGTACTACATGCATCCTGTTGTCTCTGAGGCCGCTCTTTTGAACTTGAGGTCGCGGCTACAGTGGGACAGGGAAATCGACTCGAAAAGGCTTAGAATATTTGTCGAAGAATGTTTTGAATGGACTGGCAAACTGAGCGCAAAGAGGCTTATCCGTCTCCTTGCGCCGCCTATGCTAATCTACAAGCTGCGAGAAAGACCCAAGAGTGTCGACTCAGGGCATGGCAACCTGGTTTTGATAGAAGCTCAAGAACGAGAGATTGTACTTGATATCACAGGCGAGAGGCAACACTTTTCAACAGATGGCATTCCTGAGTTACGCTTGACTTTCCAGCCATCTGGTATAGTCGGGCTAGACGTTGAAACGGAGATTGACAATGATTGCAATCCCGACCAAGAGGATGAATATCTGGCTGTGGATGAAGAGAATTTGGACGTTTATCAATCAGATAACGAGGAAACCGGAAAGAGCAGAGCTATGAGCCCTATGAAAAATAGACTGGCTGCATATGACCCCACCGAACCCTGCAAGACCTGGGTCTCTCGGAGCATTGCGAGGGTCGGCGTTCCTCTCAAAGTAGAGGATTACGAAGAAGCATTAATGCTGAAGCAATCGCGGGCAAACGCGCCGAAGCGGAAAACTGCCACGAAAGCAGCTGCGAAGAAGCATGGCATGAAGCAAGGAGCATTAGACCGATATTTTGTTACAAGCAAACCGGTCGCCGCTGATGCAGCAACCTTGTCTTCAGAGTCTCCAAATAAGAAGTCTGATCAACAACCACAACTGCCTCCAGTATATCTGGCTCCATCTCTCGACAAGCCGCCATTACAGCCGAAAGGATCAACCAAAGAAGCTCTTCGACCACGCCGCGAGTACCGCAAAGCTCCTTCTGGCGACCGTTACTGCCAAGTTTCGCCCAAGCCAAGCAACCCCTGGGCAGCCACACAGTCTCGCTCATCCCAACCAGTGAGTGCCAATGTGTCAAAGTCTGGAATGAGTCAGTCAAACAACGAGGGGTCATCGCAAGCAAGTTCAAGCTCGGCGTCTCAAATGATATCATCATATGATATTTCCTCATCACGTAACTTGTTTCCGAAGAAGCATTCCAGGAATGGTTCGCCGCCCCTTTACGGGTCATCTATTTCTGACGCGGAAATAACTACGGGTTCTGTACAGTTGCCTTCAGTCAAGAAACGGACACCGGTGTCTGGCGATCAAGGATATAGTGTTGGGTCATCAAGACCTACTCAGCCCAATCTCTCAGACGATGACGATGACGCGCTGCCCCCTCTTGTGTATCTACTTTCGCCACGCCAAACGAACCCCTTCCCAGCTGAGGATAGCAAAGGGACACAGGATGCTATTGATCTCATGTCCTCTTCGCCACTGTCACATTACACGACAGAGAAACAAGCCGAATCGCCGTTGCCCAAGAGCAGGCCCTTATCACACGTGGACACCTTGTCATTTGCCAACAGCAAAGTCCCTCAAAAGCGATTCCTTGCACCCCGGGAAAGTTTGCCCGGTGCATGGAAGACATATACAGAGAAGGAAGTGGAAGACCTGGAGAGGAAGGGCAGAGGCAGACAGAGGTGGAGGGTGAGCCAAGTTGAGGCCTTAGATTTGACGCAGGATTAGCTTGATGAGACGCATAATGATGAAATGTTTTGATGTTCAATGGAGTATATAATAGCGCAAGTCTGCGAAATAATGTTACATGTCACTCGTGCTATCCAAAAGCGTGAGGAGGGGTTGTACCCAACAATGGCGACGATGGCAGCTATAATTCAAATAAAGGCGTTCCGTTAATCAGGGCTACAACCAGTAACCTAGCTACTGACAAAATCCAACTAAAGAGATAATTCTTTGAGTTTAAATTGCTGGTAGAACTTTGGTCGACACAAATACACGTTATAATCAACATTGAAAGGAGAGTGAGTGGTGGTTTTAATATCATTCTGAGAGATATTCTACCATCTGCATAGACTTATCTGAGTGGTTTGGTTCCTATTGGCCTTGTATAGATGGCACAACCTTGCCCTGTATTATCTGCATTGATTTTTAAGACAACCAAATGCAGTCAAATGCCCCAGTATCCCAGCTCCACATGATGGTGTCGAGTAGTGGTGCAACGCAACCAACTCTCAGAGCTTTCCATATCCCTTGCCTTACCGTGCACTCGCACGTGGTATTGGGTATAGTTAATTCGTTCACGGCGGTGGCACACTGTTGTAGTTTAGCACGAATCGTCTAAAGGTGGGAGCTGGGTTAGACTGACCCGAGGTAGTCCTCCTTGATGCTACCGATCGCGTACATGGACCCAACATCGGACCGCAGACCGATCAGCTTGACCCGGACCTGCGCGCCCTTCTCGATCACTTGATCCTCGTTGTCGGTCCACTGCCACGGCGTCGCGTTCGGGTCGAACTTGATGTCTTTGGAGATAAGCTGTGGTGGGCTGCGATTAGCATCTTGGGAACTTGGCCTGGGTCAAAGTCCTTACTTCTCTGGAGACGAAGAACTCGAGAGGTCCTGCCATGCAGTGGAAGCCAGCTGGGTTCACGGCCGTGACGATGGCATCAACCTGTGCATTGGAAATCAGCTCTACTGTGAGGTACAAAAGCACTGGCGTGCCTTACAGTCTCATTCTTGAATGGACGCCAGACAACCGCTCTGTATCGAACAGTGAACTCGGCGAGTCCGCTGCCAGGGATGATGCGACCTTCGGAAACATTGAACGTGTCCATGACGGAGATAATGTAGTATTGTCCGGTACAGGTCCCCTCCACATCGCTGAGGAGCTTCGAAGTGACCAACTCGTGCATGTTCTTGCCGAAGTACGACGGGTGCAGGGTGACCTGACGCTCGAGGTTGTGTAGGAAAAACATGGTGCAGGTTTATATCCAGGTATTGACTGAAGCGTTCGATCTGTGGTGTAATGTCGTTTGAGATGGCACCGATCCCAAGATCCACGAAGCTGCCGTGCTAGACTTTCCACAGACACCTCCGAGGCAATTTAGCACATAGAGCACTAGTCGCGGCGACCTTGGCCTGGAATTTTGGCAGAGTATGCGCTGTCCTAAGGTTGGGTGCCTCGTGGAATCCGGCGGACGCGCAGTGAAGCGCTTCTCTTGTCCTGGCGCAATTAAATTATCCTTATAAACAACGGCCAAACACTCTGGCAGCTCTCTGATCTGGATCGCAGAGCTTGCACAAAGGTTGTCGATGTTTGAACAAGGCAATAAATGAGTGTTGCCGCTCTCGTCGAGATCGTTGGTTCACGCCGATCGTAGGAAACGCGCCTCATCTGTCGCGGCGCATTTTTGTGAGGCTCCAACACCGAAGTGCACGTGACACATATAGTCATATGTCACGTGAACTTGTGCGTTTAAGCTGTATTGCGGAAACGGTGGGGCTATGCACGGTCCGAGGTCCGCCTTGTGAACGTGAGCTGTATCTTGCATGAGGAGCGTCTTAGATATCATAAACCCCTCAACGCGACAATTATATTTCCTGTCCGCCGTCGCTTTTAATGGTTTTGCGCCCTCCTGGCCGTGGCTGACTTCTGATACTCTACATACCTGATATTATTCCCTTTCTTTCTCCTCTCCAACCTAACGATGGGTGGCACTCTTGACCTGGAGAAGCAGCTATGCTTCGTGAGTATTTCCTGTTGTGAGACCACTACCTTTTGCTGATGTGTTCCTGCTCCAGTATAGCTCTTATCACCAGCATCCGGTCAATGTCGGAATACACATGCTATGCATCCCAATGATACTGTTCTCATTCATCCTCCTTGTACGTCGAAGACCCTGGGTTCCGAAGTGTCCGCGATCTAAGCTCACATCTCCTACGTAGCTCACCAACTCCCCAACAATCATTCCCTTGCCAGCATGGGCTACGATCACCAACCTCGACCTTAATCTGGGCACCATAATGGCCCTCTATTACTCCATCTTCTACATCCTCCTCGAACCAGTGGCCGGGTCCATCATAACGCCTATCCTCCTTGGCGGAACCGCATACTCCAAGCACCTTACAACCGTGGCTGCGTACCCCGCGAACCAGATCGCCTTTGGCGTTTTCTGCCTCTCTTGGATCCTCCAGTTTATCGGCCACGGCGCATTTGAAGGTCGCGCCCCGGCCCTCTTTGAGAATCTCCATATGGCACTTGTTACAGCCCCGTTTTTCGAATGGATCGAGATCCTTTTCAAGCTAGGATATAGGCCTGAGCTGGAGGCAAGAATGAGAAAGAGTGTCGCTGAAGAAACCGCGAGAGTCAAGGCGGCTAAGGCTGCCGGGAAGAACGGGAAGGCACAGTAGTGAAACTCTGACAGTTGTGAGATGAAGAACAGTTATTGAGAGGTGCATACGGAATGTACGAGGTTTCAGAGTGGAAGGACTGCAGACAGTATATGTCGTCGCATGAATGCGGGCGAGGGACGGAAGTGGAATAAATGATGGCTGGCAAGAAATTGAGAACATCATCCTGGAGAAGAGCGACTGAGACAGACTCGCACAAGGATTTCCCTAATGTGACAAAGAGGAAGGTCAGGAATGACTGAAGGGTTGGACACGTTTCTTTGTATATTCTTTTCGTCAGTAATGATCCGATATGAATTACGATTTTACTTTAACAAGGAGGTCTCACATATCACTAATTGCGACTAGAGTCTATAATCTGTGCATGAAAGCTTAATTGCTACCTAAGAATTACCTAAGAATATGTCAGAATCTTACAATATGTTTCTGAGAACGAGTGTGGAAAAAATGGGAAACGACAGAAACAATCAAGAATACTTGCCGACACGGGCTGCCTCGTGCATCACCTATATTTTGAGTTAGCGATAACGACAGTAAATGAGAGTGCAGTGAATTGAGATCAGGAATATTTACCTTCTCTCTGGCTGCGATGACGGCGTGGAGCCGTCAGCGATCCCGTGGATTCGCGTTGAACAGGTTGCTGCTGGGAAGCCTTCCTGCCCGCATTAACCCATGCACTCTCAACGCTCTCGATCTCCCTGCTCATCCGATTCAGCTCTCTATCCGTCGGCATCCCGCGGTGGTATGATGGACCATGTAGAGGGCTCGGCGGCACATATCTAGTGAGAGCTAGCTGGTTGGATGGCTCGGGCGGCGATCGCGAAGAATAGCGCCACTGGCCTTGCTGCCAGTCGTTGGACAACTCAGGGGGTTGTTGTGAAGAAGAGCGACCAATGTCTGACTGCCGCTCGCTGGGTGACCGGGGGCGACGTTGCGAAGGGTAGCGATCAGGGACTGGTGGTGGCCTGGATGCGGACGACGCCGCTCTGTGAGGCCGGAGAGGAGGAGGCGGCAACGGCCTGTCCATGTACTGGGAGGCACCGTTGTCGTACGGGTGTGGCGAGCTTGGCCGAGGCTGGTGGCGATCGGAATGGGGCCGATGGCGATTCCTACGGTTCGTCAACGCCGGCGGCGGTCTCTGGTAGTCAGTGCTCTCAGGGCCCTCAGAGGGGACACCCGAAGGACCAAGGTACTGGCGAAGGGTTTCAGGGAGGGGGTTCTGCGATTCCCGAAAGATGGCCGTGGCTCTGACGTGGGGCAGCCGAGGGGCCTCTCCATGGAACTGGACGGTGTTGCTTCTCTCTAGACGCTTTCGTATACATTCAGCATGTTTGCAAAAGGTATTACGCCTCTGAAGACCCGGGGGAGAATCAGGGTTACCAAAGCTCAGATCTGTTTGATTTCGGTAGATCGGGCGCGGCGGTCTTCGCTGAGCGGCGTCGAGGTCTTTCCTGATTGTCTCATAAGTGATACCTAGAGAAGAGCAGTGTGGACAAACCTGAGCCTCGGTGATGTTGCGTGTCTGCTGTGGCCTTCTGCAGCTCCCGGGAGGCAAACTGAACATTTTGGAGAAGTAGCCCTTGCGATGCCACTTTTGCTCGGCAGCTGTCTTGCGGGAACACTTCATTATCTCAGCGTGCTCGTGCTCACAATGAACGTTGAAAATGATAACTGTGCGACACATCTTGACGGTTGTGTCTCCGAACCTGAACTGTTGTATACCGAAACCTGCGCAGCTTGTCGTTTGTGTATTGGAGAAATTTAGGCAAGAGACGATCCAGTCGTCAACTCTTCTTAATGATTCTCGTGTGATCTGGAAAAAAAGACTTTGGGAAGAGACGATCGAGGCCATATTTATATATGACCTCGCCATGGTGATGACCGTCAAAGTTGACTGTTCATGGATAGTTTTACAGTTTAGAGACATATATGAAACTGAAAAATGAAGCTATTCACACCGAAATTAAGTTTTCTTTGTGTGCGTTGATGTTGAACAATGCATTGTTGTCTTACCATGAAACTGTATGAATGTTTTCCTTGAACATTCGGCCTACATCGCGTTTATTCCAAGGTTTCAGGCACAATTTGAACTACGAGCTGCTTCCGCTACAGAATATTATATGAGCTGCATGACTTACTCTGTAACATTCAATAGCCAACTTCACGGCTCAAAGTTTCCTTGAGCTGCCCGTTACCGTTGACCCGATGTTTGCTGTGATATTGATTATCCCAAGTTGCAAACTGTGCCGTTGTTCAAAGTGCCCAAACAATTATCGTGCCGCCTAGAAACCCAGAGAATGATAATGAAGCGCCTCATGAGACCTCAAATTGGCTCGACAGCAACAGAAGCTTCATGAACAGTATCCACCTCCACAGTGGCTGTTACTATCCCAGCGCTTGTAAGGCACATTGCGGCGGGGCGTGCCGAGGATACTCTAGCGTAGTTAGAGGCTAGAATAGAGAACCCCAGAATGCGATTGCGGCCTTGAATTAAGTTGACAAGCCAGGCGGGATATTGTCAGATGTGTGGATAAAAACCCATCCGACGGGGTATGGTAGCTGTAAAAATGAATTTCATTGAGAGTGACCAGCTCTAGTCTAAAACGAGTGTCCATCCCGGCCACTCAGCCAATCCGGCAACATATGTAGGCAGAAATACCTCCCAAACGCCAGATGCCCCTCTGATTGTCCTCTATTGTAGGCTCAAACCAGACACAACCCAACCGGCCATGATCAACAGTGCGCCCCAATCCCAATCCAGCCCGTGTCCGTCCAAACTCCCCACCGTGGTATTATGCTCCTTGGCAACCATTTCACCGGTAGAACTCTCCCCTCTTAACATTAACTCCGTACTCTCCAACAGCCATCCCCAAATCCTCCATCGTCAACACAGTCCTTCCCTGACCACCACCCTGTCCACCCCCTCCATACCCAGGCCGCTGAACACCCAACGCCCCTCCACCAGCTCTCGCCGTCTTTCCCTCCGCTGCACCCACAGGCGCCGCGCTGGCTCCTCCAGCAGCTCCGACGAGGTTGCCCATCGGGTTATTAGCCGAGGAGCTGTTGGAGGAGCGGATGCGAGAGTACTGGTATGCGTCGGCGGCGATGTCAGCGACGAACTTTTGTGTCGCGAGAGCGAGGAGGCGCGAGAGACGCGGATCGGTTGTGGGGGGCGGGGGAAGCCCAGCGCGGGTGAGGTAGTAGTTTGTCACTGCGTCTGGGATCTGCGGTGCCGGTTAGAACTTGTGTAGACGGCTATTGTGACGCTTCATGAAGAAGAGTTGGGCAAGAAGTGATATACAAGGGTGCAAGGGGAATGAAAGGTGTTCCAATATGGAAGGTCGGGGTAGGTGAGAGTGAGATCGGCTGTGGCGAAAGACGAGTGACGCGTATGGGAAAGCAAAACATACAATGGGAGCATAATCATCCATCTTCCCCAGAAACTCCTTCAAGCTGGCATCTTTGCGGCTCGGCAACTTTGGCTCCGGCGCTGGCGCAATTGCCTCTGATGCTTCTGATACAGGCTCAGCAGGACGTGCCGGGCCTGTGGCTTGGGGTGAATCTGGCATAATTGCAGTGTTTTTATGAAATATAGGTCTGATTTCTTGAATTTCAGATCAAAATCACTTCAGAATCTCATTGATCATGAATGTGGTGATTGATCGTGACGAAGTTGATATGGGACCTGCGCGGTCGGTAGTTGGCTGGTGACGCTAAAGGGCACAACGGTAGCGCTAGCCGCGGTTATATATTCTGCGCGCGTCAATGAAGACCTGATAAGAGATAAGTCGGAACAATATAGAGCGAGGTGCGAATTGATACCCGAAAATTGAAACCAAATAAAATTGCACACTTTGTCTTTGTTTGTGAGTATCTGATTTATTAAAAGACGGTGATATAAAGAATTATATTTCTAGTCAAAGAGTTAATATATTAATTGCTGTTAACTTCCAAAGTGTCGATGGTGTTTGTAGGCTTCTCCTTGCCTTTATGGGACTGTTTGTTATGTAGACCCTCCCCCAAATGAACTGATAGCACCGTGTACATATTATAGTAATTGTATAGTACAAATAACCTCCATTTACCCACCAAGCGCCAGTTCCCATTCCCAACCATATTCACGGCGCCCTCGCCTCTTGTTCTTGTTCTTTCGCCTGATCCATCCGTATATAAAAAGCCAGCGCTCGCTCATATGTCCACATCGTCACCGCGCTCGCCGGCGCCGCCTTGATCAAACTGACCGTCAATCCCCTGTACAGCCCCAACATCCCCTCCCTCCTGACAATCGCCCTTATGCTCCCCCCAACGCCTCTATATGCCAACCCACCAACCACATACTGTCGCCTCGTCGGCCCCTGCACCTGCAGCCGCTTCCTCACCAGATCAAGCGGGAATACGGCAGTCTTAGCGAACACACTAGCCGCCACGCCCGCCACCGCATCCCCCGAGCCAAACGGTAGTGTCAGTGTCGCGCTGTAGGGGCGCAGTGTGTCGTAGGCGGAGAAAAAGAGACCCATATACGGCACGATTTGGATTACGCCTGCGGAGAGGCCGCGGAAGAAGCCCGCTGGGCCTTCGGTCGTGGCGATGGCACGGATCCCGGACCAGAGGCTCGGGTAGACTTTCTGGCGGCCCTGAGCGGCGAAGCGGGTGCGCAGGAGATCGAGAGGGTATGTAGCTGTAGTGGAGACGGCACCAGCGGTGGCACCGGCGATGAAGGCTTCCGTGGGCGGGGAGAGAGGGTGTTTTGGGAAGAGAGCTTGGAGGCCGAGGGTTGTGAGTCGGTAGGTTGTAAATTGCACGGCCGAGTAGGAGATGTATAGGAATTCGGCGGGGATGTTACCCTTCCAGAGGGCTGTGAGGCCTTCCTCGCGCAGGATTCGGAGGAGGGTCTGGAGGGTGCCTTTGTAGAGGGGCGAGTGCGTGGAGGGAGGTTGGGATGGAACGGTGGTGCGGCCGGGGTGGGTTTGGAGTTGAAGGCGGATTTTGACGACATCGAGGGGGGCAATGACAAAGCTAGGGGCAATTAGCTTCTCCGCTTTGCAGTACCATTGGATTTGGAAGCCATTGATGATGGTATGAAGAAAGGGCAGCTTGTTGAGGATAAAGACTGGGCAACATGCTTACCGTGCAATTAATCCGGCCGTGGCTCCGGCGAGGACGACTTGCGTCTTGGAGCCCTCATCCTTCAGGTGGTGATCTGCGCTTCTGGACATACATCTGGATAGTCCCGTACGGGGGACGTTGCCGAAAGAGTGTTTGTTTGTAAAAGTTGGAGATTTATCTATTTATTCCGTTGAATTTGGAGATTTGGCCGCTTAGAGACGGGAGGCGTCATAGTGGCAGGGGTATGGGCGGGAGAAGTTCGGGACTTCCCTCCCCGCCATATTCGGCGACCCGCTACTCCAGACGCAGCTGCACAAGACCGACAGCTTGTGAGCCGAGGCAGCGTTTCTTTCAAATGTTCACTTGCTTCACTTCGTTCAATTCCTGTATATATTGATATATTTAAGAAGTGCTCTCTTATATCTTTACATAAGTTCTAATAGCACATTTTACTGCCATTGATCACTACAATTTATACGTATTCCCGACTGCCGGTTACCCCTCCTCCCACAGGCTTCCTCACCGCTGTGGGAAATATCGGGGACGATGTCGCTTTTCAGGAATGCAGTTCTGGCAAGCCCAATTCGAAATTCAGTTCGCAGGAGTTTTGCTAGGCCAACATCCCTTCTCCGCTGTCAACAAGCGTCTGCGCCAGCACAGTCCCGGAGAGCTATATCCACAACCACAGGTATGCGTCTCACAGCAGACATCCGATGTGGTAAACCAGCACTGACAAAATCAGAGAAACAGGCAATAGTTCTCACCGGAACAAAACCTACAAAAACAGACAAAGCACATGGAACAGCTGTTCCTTTGGCAGGCCACCAGACAACAGATGGCTACCGATTATGGCTCCGTGATTCCTGCTCATGCAGCCTCTGCGTCGACCCATCAACGAGGCAAAAGGTGTTTGAAACACCCAAGATACCAGCCAACATCTCCTACAAAAGCGTAACAGAGAGCAAGGACGGCAAGTCGATCTCTGTGACCTGGGACAACGACATCCCCGGCTTCGGACCGGAACATACATCCACGTACGAAAAGAAGGAGCTGGAGCGCTACGACAACAATCCCGTGGCAGTTGAGAATCTCCAGGCGAACGAAGCAGACTCATACAAGATCTGGAACCGCGACCAGGTCTCTGAAAAAATCCAATTCATCGACTACAACAAGTCTATGGAAGACGACAAGACTCTTTACGAAGTACTGAAGCAACTACGGCTTTACGGCCTAGTCTTCATCAAGAACGTCCCCGGCGAGAACGGCCCCGCCGCAATGGGGAAGCGAATCGGGAGACTACGAGACACCTTCTACGGCGAGACATGGGACGTCAAGTCGGTCCCCCAAGCCAAGAACGTGGCCTACACCCACCAATTCCTCGGCTTCCACATGGACCTCCTGTATATGGCCGACCCGCCCGGCTTCCAGCTGCTGCACTGCATCAAGAACAGCTGCGAGGGCGGGGAATCCATGTTCACCGACGCCTTCTACGCCGTTGATCAGCTGCAATCCAGCCAGCCTAAAGAAACCCGCCTGTTATCAGAGTTTCCCGTCAACTACCACTACAAGAACGCCGGGGAGCATTATCGCCATGCTCACCCCACTGTCGTGTACGACACCGCGCACGACGCCAGCGCTGGCAGGGGACTCAAATACGTAAACTACTCACCCCCCTTCCAAGGCCCATTCAACCTCGCGAACGGGACCAAGGACACGACGTCCCTAGAGCGTCTAAGCGCGTACCATGATATCGTGCGGCAGTTCCAGGATATCACGGAGAAGGAGGATAATATCTACAAGTACAAGATGAAGGAGGGGGAGATGGTGATTTTTAACAACCGCAGGGTGTTGCATGCGCGGACGGCGTTTGATGTTAGTTCGGGGGAGAGGTGGTTGAAGGGGGGGTATATTGATACGGATGTTGTGTTGAGCAAGCATAGGGTTTTGAGGGGGGAGTTTGAGGAGTAGATGGGCGGGGGGTGGTTTGTTTAGAAGTGGAATTAGAAGAATTCTTAGATGAGATTCTGGAACTATAACTCGTATATAGGTAGCATACATATTCAAAATATTGCACAGTTCGTGTCTCCCTGGCCCCTCTTTTGAGTGCTTGAGCGACCTGGGTATTATAATAGGCACTCAAGGGACAGGCACATAAGAGTATAATATAGTCATTTACGATTCAATAAACTACGCAAAACGCTACGAGATACCATAAATCTTACAAGTACATCCGACACCCCCCGCACATGTGCCTCAAATCCCCTCCCAACCTTTCCTCCCAAGAAATCCACCCAAGCCTTTCTTTTTTCACCCCCAATATTCTCTCTCTCCAACCCTCTCTCCTTCCCCCCATATTTTTTGTTCTCTCTTCTTCTTCTTCTTCTTCTCACACAATCCCCTATTTCGCAAAATGCAAATCATACCCCAACCACTTCCTCGCCATGACCTCCTCCACCGTAAGCGGGAACCCATAAGTCAGCGGCACGAAAAAGTACCACCCTCCAATAACCGCAATCATAATCACGCCCGCCGCGGCCCAACTAGCCAACAAAGACTGTCCGCCCAGTCTCTCCCTCGCAGGCAACGACCGCGCAGCCATAGACGCCTCGTGCTTGGGTCCCGACTCGGCGACGGTGAAGGTCGCCTCCTCGAGAGCGACGGGCTCGATGGTGAAGATGAATTCGAGGAGGGCGCCGGTGACGAGGGAGGAGGCGAGGTGGGCGGGGAGGTAGTGGTGTAGGAAGAGTTGGCGGCCCATGAGGTAGAAGGGGAGGTAGTGGAGGGCCCAGGCGATGAAGAAGAAGCCTGTGGAGTTGTAGAGGCGGGAGCGGGTGCCTGGGGGGTGGGGGTTAGCTTGTGTTTCAGGAGTGGTGGAGAG
>LMYD01000404.1:0-10122 GCA_001630595.1 Pseudogymnoascus sp. BL308 | reverse complement strand
GACGGCACTGCCTTGCGGGGAATAGAGAAGTTCGACAGAGCCGAGACGGTGCGGGTATGCACTTGTGGGGGTGGGGTGGGGTTGTCGTCATCGAAGTGCGGGAGGATGGGGGAGAGCTGGTTCGCGGGGAGGTAGATGCTCAGTTCTAGGGGCCGGAAGCTGCGGCGGGGGAGGTATGGAGGGGGCGAGGGCTGGACGTGGCGGAAGTCGGTTGGCGCGCTGATGAGGGGTCGCTTTGTGCTGGTGGTGCTGCCGTTGTACATGTTCAGCTTGCGCTTGAGGGAGTAGCTGCCCCGGCTGGAGGCGCGCGAGGCAAAGCTGCGGGTGCGGGTGATCCATTCTTGCGAGGAGGAGCGGGTATGCGGACGGCTCTCGGGAAGAGGCACGGAAGGCGCGGGGATGAGTTGAGGTTGGTGGTGGAGGATTGTGCGGGGGTTCTCGAAGCCTGCGTAGCCGTTAGAGGTCTGGGGATTTGGAGATGCCGTCGGATATGAAGCTTTATTACCTCGGATCGACGTTCGGTCGGCATCACTCGGCCGTGCACTGCAGCAACCCATCACCGAGCCCATCCCCATCCACGCATTATACGCATCGTCTAGGTATCTGCTCAACAGACTCATGATTGCGCGCAGCGCATTGCAAATGCTTCACAGAAGCCTCTCTACCGAGCGCGAAGAAATGAAGCACGGTAGCAATATATGATAAAGGAAAAGCGCACGAGGGATATGCAGAGTTTAAAGAGAGTAGGAAATGAGCGGCGAATGAGAATCATCACACCCTCCTGATCCAGCATTTGGAATCTGGTGGCTTATTGAAATCATGACGACTCTCATTCGCCCAGACCAACCTCACGAGAGATTAGAGTTGTCTCTCAATGTCTCTAACGCCTGGATAAAAACAGCAACTGGTGGCTCATGGCCGTCCCTGGCCGACCCTGACTGTTCCTGACTGTGTCTAGGTCATCGATGGTGTACCGTTCTAGAGGGTGATGCGTGGAAGAATTGGCTGTATTGCAAGATGATAGGCCAGCCCGATTCCTGGTGGTTGCCAGGCGGTACTCAGCCCTGACCAGTCGAGCGCTTACAGCCCATAAACTATATTCAGCTCAGATCCCGGGCGGTTACAAGCCGAATCCAAACGTAGCATCGATAGGCTGAGAAGGGCTGAGAAGGGCTGAGTTACAGAAAATTCAGAATTCTAAGTTTTTGCCCAACCTGATACAACGTAACTCTGCAGCGGCATGTAAAACACGTCTGCAACCTTATTTACATGTTGAACGCGTCGTGTTTGGATGTTTGAGAACAATGAGCTGGCGGGGTATTATTGGGTGCGAGGGCTGTAAATACGGTATACGGGTATACTCGAGCAATTGAGAGAATCACGTGATGTCAATATCATCCCCTGCGACGATCGAGCGTTTGACGAGTCGCCGAAGTCGAGTCAACCTCACAAAATCATAAGAAATTCCCTCAATCGTTGCAAGAGCCTATTCAAATACGTGTTCTCTACATGCATCTGAGTATTGGTACCCTGATGCCATCGTCGTGCTTCCAGCCGCCGGTTAACTTTCGGTGACGAATTCCCTCACACGACTCCGAACCCCCGTACATCTCGGCATGATTATATGCATTGTCAAGGGCTTCGAGACTGAGAACTCAATCTGATACATGTCGTCGATAACCGATCGGGAAGCCTCATTCGGCCCGCCTCCACATGCTTTACCGATCTAAACATGGTTGGTATCCTGGCAACGAGCTCATAGGAAACTGTGGTAGGTCGTGGCAGGGCCGAGTGAGCCGTGCTGCAGGACTGAATCGCCGAAGCTCGAATAACCAGATAGATTGAGGACGATGCTGTGAAACCTAATGCGGAAAGACATGAATGATAGCAATATATTGCGCATAAGATGTGGAACTTATCGCTGGCGACCCCGACGACCAAGTACATCAACGGCCGGTAGGAGTCAAGCCTCAACATGTGAATGACGAGATATATGATGTGAACGATGAGATCTATGCACAACCCTATAAAACCCAATATAGGCGACATGAACGGCAATATATTGCGCATAACATGCTGTGGAAATCAACGCCGCCACCGCCGTCACCACCAAGAACTAGAGTATGTATATTGAGGAACCACTAGGAGCAACTCCACAACATGTGAACGATGAGGATATATGCATAACAACCCCTCACTATAGAACCCTATATGGAAGGCATGAATGATATCAATCTATCGCGCATTGCATGTTGTGGTACTCATCACTGGCAAACTCCGTCGACCAGAGTATATCGATGACTTGTAGATATCAGAGCCCCAACATGTGAACGACAAAGATATATGCATAAACCCCGCCGGAGAAAACCCCGCATTCGTCAAAGCAAAGTAGGGTATAGTATAGCAAAATAAAGTATAGTACAGCAAAATAAAGTATAGTACAGCAAAATAAAGTAAACTGAAACAAACGAGATAGACTGCGAGATCTAGACCTACCTCTTCTGGCATCATGAAGCACGATCCAGCATCGCAAGGACCACGATGCACTGAACATCCCAGCACAGAAATGCAGTGTTATCCCAAAAAAGTAATTCGCCTCATGCATCGCTCAACGGCCACTACACCACTACACCTGGAGCGACAGCGACGTGGCCGAACAGGTATGTGGTATCGATATAATATAACAGGAACCTGGAATGCGCACCCGAAGGCCCTTGGAATACGAGCTGAAACGGCACGAAAGGGCCGCTACAACGCTCTATCGCACCGAGAGTAAATACCCCAGGAAATAGGGGGACAGGGGCGTAAGGTGTGCTGCAGAAGGCGAAGGATGAGTGTGGACAGGGGAGACCGAACGGCAAGCCAAACCTTGAGAAATACCGACGTCCTCAATGCATAGGGGACGCCGACGCCGTCTATGCATACTGGACGCGGTATGATACGTGTTTGATAGAAATGCAATGTTTCGACTCACTTACACGTGTATACCATCCTCGCATGTGACAGGCCTTCCTCGCTGTCACGCTCCATCCCATGTCAACAAAAAGCGACACTTTCAACCCATGTCCTATATCTCCCCAATCCAGCTTCAACTGCAGGTACGCCTCGGCTTCACATCCGGAGCCCGGGGCTTCCAGAACGTGGCGAAGGAACAAAAAAAAAACTCAGAAGTCGACAAGCTCCGGCTTTGGATGCCGAGCGGGACACCCTGGCAGGTTCCCTCCCACCCGGTGGAGCACTTTTTGTTGGAGTATTTCTCCAAAAAATTAGTTTGATTTTTGCCCAGGATTAGTGGAGCGGCGGGGATATCGATTCAGAAAAGGGGGGTTTGACTGGTTTTGCCATAGCTTTTTTTCTCCTCGTACAGACGATTATGTGGAGAAGTGACTATTTTTTACTGATGACGCTCGTCACATGTGAAAATGGGAAGAGAGGGACCCTCATTTTTTGGAGATTTCTCCAATTTCTTCGTGATTGCCTAAAATAGAAGGAAAAGAGGGAAGGCGGCTGATTTTCACATGCCAGAGCATGCTAGAGCTGAGGAGAAAAAGGGGGCGGGGGGAGGTACAACCTGGGGAGATAAGGGACAAGCACGAGGGATGAACTCACACCTCGTCATCGGCACGGGCGGCAGTGGGACGTTGCACGGCGGCGACACCGCAATGGAAAGAGCCGTTCGAGACTACCATCTCCACCCTCCCAACGGTTCCGTTGTGCTACGGTGCAAGTATGCAGCTGAGGGCGGAGAAAGGGAAAAAGGGGGGGGGTCCACGATACGATAGCGACTTCTGCGATAATGTGCAAATGCAAATATCGACGCGGTAGAGGCTGCCCCCGCCGGAGGACTTCGGATCCGGACCCCCCGTGTGAGTTTAGGCAATGGGGAGAGACGGGGCGGGCTTACGCCGGCATGAAGCAGATAAGAGAGAAGGCGGAGAGGTGGCATCAATGAAAAACTTCAATTTGCTGAGGTCAGATTCGAAGAGACTCCGTGGTATGGCCGGCGTTGCGGGCCGACTTGATTTTTGCGTGCACGGTGGCTCGGTGGCGAAAAAGGGGACTGTCGACTTTCTCAATGCACGAAACAGCCACAGTTAGATTTATGTGGGAACACGTGTTTTGGCTTACTAAGCTACTGTGCACAACCGCAGCCGCATCCTTTTTCAGATTTTATGCATTGGGAAGGGGGGAGGAGCGATGAATGTGGGGAAGATACTTTAGCAGTGTTTTTGGTTGCAAAGGGCGGAGCTAGGCAAGGGCGGAGGCAATTTATCGATCGAGCCGCTTTGGGTAAATCGAGGAAAAGGGAATCAGCCGGATTAATCCCCGGCGGGCGCCCACTTCGCCTCTCCCTCTTCGGTGAAAGAAAAACCCACAAAATGGTCAGAATGAGGGTTCTGGCCGATCCAGTCGCGGTGCTCCACCACACATCGTGCCCAGCGCTTCCTCTGTGCCGTGCTCGCTGTTCGGAGATAGACGGGTTGAGCGAGGCTGCTGGGCTGTGGTGGGACAGTATCTGATCGGATTCTCTCGGAGATTTGTGCCCCCCGCAATGTCTTGCGATAGATCGCGGGCCCGCTTGCCCGCTGGTGTCTCAGCACATCACAGCGCATCATCACATCCCCGGCTGTAACCAACACCAGCTGTCGCCAGCCGTGGGGGTTACAGCCGGGGAGATCGTGGGGGAAGAGAGGAAAAAAGGAGGAAAGGAGGCAATCCCAATACCAGCAAGGTAACATGACTGAAACCTCGCACCGCCAACCGGCGAGACACGCGCCTCAACAGGCCAAGCCCCCTATGCACCCCATCACCCCAATTCCCCCCGTCGTCCCAATATTGCCCTACGCTGCATCTCCGGCTACGGCATCCCACCGCATCATCATTAGATAACGCCCCGGCTGCACCGTCAGCGCCGCCAATTTTGCGGGGACGCACACCCCTATCAGCCGCCGCGCCACGGCCAAGCCACCTCCGCGCACCCCTGCACCCACCCCCCAAAACCCGCGCTTATCAGTCGTGGCGTCAATAGAGTGCTGGTTGGTGCTTGGCAGAAGAAGGAAGGAGGGAGCGGAAAGAGATACGAGAGGAGGGGAGGGAGATAGGTGAACTTCCGATGGGTGCTTGGACCAGCTGTGTGTTACTACTCCTCCTTCCCCTCCAACATGACTGCGGTGCGACGCCGCGCGGGCTGGGTGAACGGAAGGGTTATCCGGGCGCTGGTATCCGTGCGGGGAACGCTGCGGGGAAGCACAGAGTTGCGTTATCGAGTTTGGGCGAAGGGCGGATAGCTACATCCGCCCTGAGCGTCGTGGCCTCCCCCATCGTGAAAGCCACCACCAACCGTAATTAAAAAAAGCACTACAGTTCACTCACTCAACTGCAAGTACCCTTCCGCCCAACACAACACACCCTGTCTCGCATCTCTTTCCGAGCCGGCGGCGGCGGCCGGTCGCACTCACGCACGTACAGCGCCGGTTTAGCCTAATGCGGAGCGCGAGGGCTGGCTGATGTCGCGGATGGCGTTTGCCTCGCGCAAGATGGGGGGATTATGGCGAAGTGTGGGTGGGCGTACAGGTAATATGGACATGGTGTTGCTTCTTCAGGGCACGAACGACGAGGGCGGCGCTCGCCGTGGGATGCGAGAGCCTTGTCAGCCTGTCACTCTTACTCCATCGCTCGCCCGCTGAGACCGGCTGGGGACCCGGGGGGATACTCCCACCAACCACCACCCCCACGCCGCAGCGATCAGAACATCGACGCACGCCTCATTTACGTGGCACACCACTGCACAGCAGCGCACCACCTCGCTGCCACCAGCACCCAGCACCGCGTCTCAAACCAGTGAATCACAGTGCCTCCGTGTGCAGCCCCAGCCAGCACATCACCTCACATCAACCTCCCTTCCCAGCTCCCCCCGGACCAAGACAAAGCCCGAAACGCAGTGCGACCCTAGAACAGCTGCAGGCTGCCTGAAACCACCCCTCCCCCATCTCCAGTACCTCGTTACATTGGTGTGCCATCACCCTCTCCGTTTTTCTCCACGGTTAAACTCGGCGCGATCGCTCCGTCCGCCTTCCCGCTAGATTTTATGTTGTGCGACGGCAACCCTAGATGCTAGGGTAGTGTCGTTTACGTACAGCGACGCGGCGCGGTGCAGCAGGCGAGAAGTTAGTTAGGTTGCAGGCGCAGCGCAGCGCCGTGCAGCGCAGGGCGGGCGCTGGCGGAAAATGTAGATTAACGCGCACGAGCCCCGCTGGCAGGCGGTTATTTTTACATCCCCCTCCCCCTCCGCCCCTTGCCTTGCTGGCCAATTCATCCCACAGGTGGAAAGATGTTTGGTTGCTGAGAGCTGTGAAAGGGGGAAATCATTATTTTACTTTTGGGGGCCGATGAGACGGTGGCGACTGCGGGGGGTGGTTTCCCCACGAATGGTTTGAGGATGCGATGCCCCCCACGGAGCAAATAGGCCCTGGGGAGGGAGCTCGGGATTGAGTTTCCGCGCTCCCCGAGGGGGGAGGGCGGTACTGCTCGCCCCGGGGGGGGAGGGAGAGACAGAGCGACAGACGGGGCAGAAACAGACGAGATTTTTGGGGAGTGTTAGGTTAGGGCTTGTTTTTGTTGGCTGGGGAAATGCGGGGTGGGGATCCGGGGAGATGTGGTCGTCGCACAAGAATTTGTCTAAAAGTGAGTTGTTGCAAGATTTGTGTGGGGTGGGAGTTCTGAGATGCGGGGGGGTGGTCCGCCTCACGAATATTTTTAATTTTAATTTTCTGATAAATGTTATTTCCTTGCTTTGGGGACGAAAAAGAAAATGTACAGGGAAAAGAAAAAAAAATCCAGGTAGGTATTTCTTTTACTTTTCTAAGATTTGTCCTTTCTTACTCTTTTTATTGCCTGTTTAGGCAGGACGATGAGAAAGATGGGGGAGATCTCACTTGCGGGGTGATGTAATATGTGTCATCTCTGTCATCTCTGTGCCAAGGTTATACAGAAAACTCCCCATCCCATCCTGTACGACACATACCTACCTCCTTGGACAGGAAGGTCTAGAAGGCCAGGAATACGTACGAGCATTCCTAATTGCGCCATCTCATCGAGGAATCCCGTTTCCATCCCATCCCATCCCATCCCATCTCGATAGTCAGCGCTGGGATGCGGATGCGGAATCCCCCAGCTCAGTCAGCCAGCCAGGTATGTATGTAGCCGTTTGATCGCCGCGGGGAACACAAGGAATACGCCATATACGACCGACCTGGGGATCTGGAAACGGTCTGTCTGGCCAGGACTTTTTATCCGTATTCGTCTGTCTATCTATCTATCTATCTACCTGGCTGGCTGGATGGATGGTGGCCGGGTTAGGGATAGTGTCATTTTTATTAAAGTCAATTTAGTCCAGCAATATACTCCGCTCACCCCATACATACCTGCATACCCCAGACTGGGAAATAATAAACACACCACCACGGGATCAGCCAGAAAACGTACGCCATCATTCATCAGCGATACAGTACAGTACGCTACAAACGGTATCTTATCCCGCTCGCTCGCTCGTTACCTGGCTGCTGAGTGACTGAGTGATCGGCCGGCGCCGCTCAGTGTGTGAGACACGACGCACTGGGCGCCGTTGAGACGCCGGAAGAGACCCTATCTATTCCGCCGATACCACCCCCTTCCCCCCCCGGTCCCGTCCCTGTCCCAAAAACGGGCGTAGGAAGGGTGGGTATCGGCGAAATTCTCTCCCCAGGGTCGTGGGATGTTTGTAATCCCGCCGTACATACACTTTTTTGTAGTACCTGCGTTTTTATCTACTTTCTTCTTTTGGTATTACGCTTCGGGCCTTCTCTGGGGAAAAGAGAGAGATAGGAGGGCAGGCGGGAAGAAGGGGGGGGGGGGAAGGTAGGGAGGGAGGGTTCATCTATCTGTGGGCGTGGGCGATGAGATGAGATGGCTGAATCTAGAGATCGGCGGCGGCGGGCGGCGGTTGTTGTGGGGAAAGTAACGTGATCTGGGGAATTTAGTGGTTTGTGCGCCTCCGTCGTACCCCGCATTACTATTGGGAAGAAGTTGTGGGTAAAAGTAAGGAATTCTGTCCTCCTTCTTGCGATAGAACGGCAAAACGCACCCGGTATTGGTAATTTGTTACTTCTCTCTCGATCTTTTTGGGGCTACCCATGGATGATGGTGAGACACGAGAGTTGGATAGCTGGGTACTGGGTGTACTGTCTTTGTAGCTTGGATAGGGGCCAAGCTGAACTGTAACCAGAGTGGACCGCCGATTTCGTTTCGCGGGGACGATCGTCGCGCGCTCGTTTTACCGTCGCTGGCTCGACTCGTGCTACACCCACTGCAGGAGAAGGAGAGGGAGATTTTCACATGGGGTCTCTTAGGGGGTCGTGCTGGTGTGTGTGATGAACGTGCGAGACTCCCCTTTTTGCGAGTTCCAGCCTGCTCGGCTGCGGGGAGGTATCCCGTGGTTGCGGTGGAGTGTTGGAAGTGTCACACGTGAGGTGGATGAGGTGTGAGGTGGATGAGGGTTGAATATACACAATAAAGTGAGGTTGATGTGGGGATAATGGGGTATAGTGCATTCTTCCCCGCAAAATAGATGCTGCATATATTAATTAGCATCTCCCTCTCTCCACGATTTCAGCTATATTGCCTAGTATTTTATTCCGGGTTATCAAACGGGCGGCTGAATTGTTCGCGATAGTGGCACTGCTGTATCACCACATTAATATCTCCCCCCATCACCACCGCCGCCGTTTTTTAATCTACTTTCCCCTGCATCACCGATCGGCGGCTTTCTCCATAGCGTCCTGTACCACTCTACTCTACAGTACAGCACAGTAGTAACCACCTCCACCACTCTACGCTGGTGATTAAAGTACACCAATATAATATACTTTACCTGCCTGCATCCCTAGTTCTTCCCGGCCAATTTACCCAAATGCCGCCGGCGCCGCGGGGAAGGGAGGCTAGGGGGCTAAAGTATGCACTACGACGCTGAGGCTCACGTATAGTTCCACGACCACGACCACCTGCCTACCTTACCTGCACTGTTCTGTTTGGGAGGGTGAAAGGGGCGGGGGGAGGACGATGTAACGTGTTCGCAGCGCAAGCGTTGGGGTAGGTTGGGGTAGTGATGGGGTAGGATGGTGGTGGGTGTGTGTGTGTGTGTCTGGTAGGTGTCTGGTTTCTGGAAGGTGGGTGCGAGGAAGCAGGTGGTATCCGGGGATACTTTAAAAGCCCTGTCTCTGTCTACTACTGATGGGGAGGGAGAGAGCATCGTATATCGTATACCCTCTACGCACAGTGCAGTGCAGTGCATAGCATCAACGAAACCACCTCTTCCTGCAGAGACAACACACCCAGCATCTAAAACCCTCCCACTCCAACGGCGCCCGGAGGATACAACATACCACAGTTATCAGATCCGCCCACCCATCCGGGTGCGAGCCGGGCGCGAGCCGGCAGCGACGCGCCCACACTGGGGTTCGTTCGTAGGTCTCAGACACTCCCGGGGAGACTATACCCCCGGTCACGGGACTTCACCGGACAATCGGCCATTTCCCCGGCGTAGTCGCGGCCGTGGCGCCGTTGCGTGCGGGCGGTCGGTCGGTCGGTGTCTGAGAGTTACATTATGCGATGCGTGTGTGCGGATGGGTTGGTTAGTGGACCCCTGGCCTGGGGAAAGGGAAGGTGGGATTCTGCCGTTATGCCGTTGTGCCGTGCTCGTGCGGGGCGGGCGTATTTCTCGCAATTCACGACGACGGCGGGTTCGGTATAATACAATACGGTGCAGTAAGTACAGTAAGGGGAAGGAGGCATGGCATAATGTCAAAATGTCGGGGAAGTAGAAAGAAGGACCGGCATCATTTATGCCGTGGTGGTTGTGGTGGAGTTCACATGGAACTCTCCGCATGTGAGGGGAGTGAGAGTGAGAGTGTGAGTGATTCGTGAGGCAGGCACGCTCGCGCAACCGGCACATTCTCGTCCAGCCTGTCTGCCGCGGTCCTCATTCCCCCGAGGTCGCCGAGGATGTTAAGGTCCTCACTCTCACGCTTTTTCGCCACCGAGCGAGCGAGCGAGGCTGACTGTGACCGTGTGCTGTGTGTGGGCTGG
>LMYD01000403.1:0-10909 GCA_001630595.1 Pseudogymnoascus sp. BL308 | reverse complement strand
TGAGTATGGATTAGGGGTTGCGCGGGTGGTTGTCACGAGGGGTTTTGTTAGATGGTTTTATGTTTTATAGGGTAGGGCGGGGGAAGTGTAAATGGGTAAGGGCGGGCCCCGGTGGTGGCAGGCGTTATCATTTGTGGTTCTGAAGCTGGTTCCTATGTTGTAATATGTTATGTCTATCAGATGGAATATGACGTCGATTTCTCTCATGAGGGGGTTTCAGTCGCATATGAACTTACCAATTCCTCTGCCTTTCGTCACCAGTGTAGTGGGCCTTCGCACGCAAGCCACTGCTTCTTATACCAAATGACGTTAAGCCGGTGAGCTGGCACGTTCTTACGATTCTTCAGCGCCCGCCCACCGCGCAAGCCAAGTTCTTCCTATACTAAATGACGTTAAACCGCTGAGCTGGCACATCTTCTCAATTCCTCAGCAAAACGCCACCAAGCAAGAGATCTGTGGCTCCTCGCTAACCGACAAGATCTGCAGTCACCCCGTGCAACCCAGCAGCTGAGGTATGGCATAGCGTAGGCGTTCCTGCACGACAAGGTGCCACTGACGACTCCCATATGCAAGGCTGTCTCAATCTGACATGGCTCTTGTCACTCTAAAGTCCTAGGGCTTGGAACTACCGGATGCCGAGCGAATCATTGGTACCGCACGTGCATATGCAGGGCGGGATCGCCCGCATGGGGATGCAGCTAGCTTATTTTGGGGTATTACAACGGATTGGGATGGGTTTGGTAGAAATTCAGTGCGTTAGTTAACTTTTCGATGGCTTCTTACTTTGGTGCTTTGGGGTATAATGTTCACTCTAAAGCACTGTAGATCGTTTGGTGGATTGATGTGTTACGGCCCGAGCCCGCAAGTGCGCATTGAAAGATGGGAGCTGAGGTAGAATCACTGCGATTGTTTGGTTTCTCGGAGTCTGATATCCACGCTAGAGCATTGTATGTGTTTTGGTCAACTGATGCGCTACGGCGCGAGCCCACAAGTGCGCATGGCTAGATGGGAGCTGAGGTTGAGAGTCGAGATGCGATGCAAGCCGCCGGGCTAGCCAATGTCGACTTCAGAAATGTTTTTGGTAGTGATGCCATATTATGGAGAGTATTTAATAATTGTTATCACCATGAATTTTGATTGTTGTGATACACGCGGACAAATTGATTATTTCTCATATTTTTTTTTTTGGCCAGCAACTCGATTTTCAACCTTTTAAATTACCCAAATGGCTCCTTTTCAACAGCTCGTAGAGGAGGCAAATATTGCTTGGGCTTTCACTTATAGGGATTTTACAGGTAAGGCTATTAGATCCCTATCAATGAGTATGAATGAATATGGAGCTGTGCTAATAACTTTTTTACAATAGCTACCGTGGTTCCATTCTCATTTTTCACCATCGCCTCCTCTCTCGAAGCTGGATCCACCTACGAAACCCTTCTCATCAACACCAGCAAATGTGCTCTCCTGAGCTTTCTGCTACTCTACACCTTCACAATAAGCAATCAGATTAACGGCATCGAAGAAGACCGAATCAACAAACCCGATCGTCCCATTGTCTCCGGACGTGTCAGTCTCCAGGGAGCTCATGCAAGATACGGCATCTTCACACTTGGGTGCTTATTACTTGCCTTTGCCACGGGAGTAGAAGTAGGAGCTATAACATTCATGACACTAGGTGCTCTTCATAACTTCACCAATATATCTTCCTTTGGTCCAGCCAAGGACTTCGCTACCACTGGCATACTCGCATCTGGTCTATATACCGCCTGGGTCCTTGGAGGAGGAGACCAGCGTCGTGGCATAAACTGGATTGCCTGTCTACCCATCAGCCTTCTCTTCACGATCTCGATCCAGGATCTCCGGGATGTGATCGGTGATGCAGCTTCCGGTCGATATACCACCCCATGGATGCTGGGTAAACCCTATGGTATGTTATCTTTTATCACTTTTCTCTAGCAAAGCTGACGTATACATAATAGACCGGATATACATTGGTATCTGTATGCTCTCCGTGCGAGCAACGACGCTTACTAGGCAATATCTTGGGGGCGGGAATTTATATGCCTCGAGGATATCCGCTGCTCTAGTCATTATGGCGGATGTTTTCTTGGTGGCGCGGATGTTTCGGTTGCAGAGTATTGGGGAGGATAAGAAGACGTATCGGTTTTATATGCTTAGGTTCTCGTTTAAGACTGTGTTGGCTTCGTTCATTCTGTCGGCGTGATCAACGGTAGGCCATCGACATCGCGTAACTCTGGGTTGGGATCGGAATTTAGAGGGAGGATTTAACGAACTTTGAGGGGAAGAAATAGTGGCTGCTCAAATAGTGTGTTAGGTATTTTACGAACGAAACGCTCTCGTTATAGACTTTTATTTACTATAGACAGACATTAAGAAAGAATTTAAAGTTTGGTTTGACAGGCCGTATATATGGAAAGAACGATTACCAAGCATCGGTTAAGTCGCGGCTTCCTTAAGTATTTCAGGCCCTATATAGGGAAGGAACGATTACCAAGCAAAACCTCAATCGCAGCTTCCTAAGAACTTTCAAGTTCTAGTTATGGAAAGAACGATTACTAACCAGCAACTCGTCGCAGCTTCCTCAGAACTTTTAGACCCCAGATGTGGAAAGAGCGATTACCAAGCAAAGTCTCAATCGCAGCTTCCTCAGAACTTTCAAGCTCTAGATATAGAAAGAACGACTACCAATCAAAACCTCAGTCGCAGCTTCCAATATATTCAGAAGCTTGATGTCCACAGTAGCATGATAGTCCATAGTTGTCAGACAGGAAATGCTGATGCCGCCTGCACGAGTCGTATTAGAGGGGGTAGGTGGTGCCTATGAAGAACACGCCATATACGGTGAGAGGATTCCACTCATTAGCTATTGAGTACCGCTTTTACATGCAAAGGCTGTTGAATGCGTTAATACCCCCCAAAGGAGACAGGGCAGTGCTCGCGATGAAAGCCATGGTGGTGCCGATGTGGCTGGTAGGTAACCAAGAAGAGGGGATGGATGTGTAGAGAGCATGCGGGGGTGCAATATAGAACTATGTTTAGGCGGCGGGGCGACGGGTGGGTTCGAATAATGCCGCGTAGTTGTTTCATCAGGTGCATGAATTTTTTACGGGGGTTTTCCTAGTGGTTGGGGATCGAAGCAAAGAGGATTTGGAGTACTTGCTGTGATAGTCAAGGTGCGTTAGGCGTATAATAGACTGGTCAAATGACCCCATACGAGTCTTTACTTTTCGTTGGGTCTGCTAAGCCATTTTTTAAATAGATTCCAGTCAATTTTATTGTAAAATAGTATAATTATGAATGTTGTGGTGAGATATTTATTTTAATATTATTATTCTCTCGTATTTTATTTCTCATTGTGGTACGGTTTAAAAAACGGCAATATCGCTAACTAATTAAATGACTACTTGCTACATGAAACCCAAAGGAGAAGATTGCATCATCGAGTTTTCACATCTGCATTAGATCCAAATCTGATTTCCCGACCTGCATGCTAGTTTTCAGGTGAACTGTATGCACGTATGAAACCCTGGATGATGTGTGGAGTTGCGTAGAAGCATGCGCTGCAGATCGTTACGTGATTAGCCCTGCATGGCGCTCTCCAAGACCCGAATTGATGCTGCCATGTCTTTGAATTATTGTCATGCGTAGAAATCAAAGAGAAAGCTGTCACTAGACTGAATGTGAGAATGGAGCTCTCCTTATTGTTGTTGAGAATAGTTTTTAAAGTTGCCCTTCTACTAATCGCCCTGCCCTAGCATCTGTTTTGAGCATTTGCATTCCGAAATAAATTTCGCAATGAGTGCTTTCAATCTTTCTGACGAGCCGGATATAGATGATATTCCAAAAAGCATAGAAGAGTACAGATTGATCTATGCAAAGTCGATTAAAGACCCGGAGAGCTTCTGGGCAGGCAAAGCCCGGAAACTGCTTGATTGGGACCAGGATTTCAAGACTATTCGTACCGGAAATTTCAAAGATGGAGATAACGCATGGTTTCAAGAAGGCCGTCTGAACGCCTCATACAACTGCATTGACCGCCATGCAATTCAAGATCCCAACAAAATTGCTGTGGTCTTCGAGGCTGACGAAGTCGGCAATGGACGGAAAAATAACATACGGCCAACTCCTCCACGACACCTCTCGACTCTCATACGTTCTTAAAGACCTAGGAGTAAAGAAAGGCGATATAGTCTGCATATACCTGCCCAATATATATGAGGCCCTCGTGGCAATGCTGGCCTGCTCAAGAATTGGAGCTGTTCACTCTGTGGTTTTCATGGGGTTTTCGGCCGCAGCGCTACGAGACAGGATTCTTGACGGACGTTCGAAAATCGTCATTACCGCCGATGAAGGCCGACGTGGTGGCAAAGCTGTCCCAACAAAAGCCATTGTCAACGAAGCCTTATTACAGTGTCTCCAGGTCACCAATTGCTTGGTTCTGAAGCACACCGGATCCAGCGTTCCGTGGTGACCCTCGCGGGATGTTTGGTGGCATGAGGAAGCTCGACAGTGGCCAGCCTACATTGCTCCGGAATCGATGTCTGCAGAGGACCCATTGTTCTTACTGTATACGTCTGGGTCGACTAGTAAGCCGAAGGGCCTGATGCATACCACGGCTGGGTTTCTTCTGGGCGCCAATATCACCACCTGTATGTGTTTGACATGTAGAAAACCGATGTGCACTTTTGCGCGGGAGACATTGGGTGGATTACGGGTCACACATATCTTGTATACGGGCCATTGCTGGTCGGAGCTACCACTGTTGTCTTTGAGAGGACTCCTGCTTACCCGTCATTTTCGCGGTACTGGGATATCGCAGAGGAGCATCGTGTTACCCATTTCTATGCAGCACCTACTGCTCTTAGAATCTTGAAGCGCGCCGGTGACTCATATCACTGCGCCAATGGAGAAACTGAGGGTCCTTGGATCCATTGGGGAGCCGATAGCACCAGAAGTTTGGAAATGGTATCATGTAACGTAAAATCAGACTTACTTCCAGACCGAAACCGGGTGCCACGTTATATCCCCTCTTGTAGGCTCGATTCCCACCAAACCCGGATGTTGCACAGTCCCATTCCTCGGCATAGAGCCAGTAATCCTCGACCCCATCTCGGGCCTCGAGCTTGATGGCCCAGCAGAAGGACTTTTGGCCATTAAACGCCCTTGGCCCAGTATGGCACGCACGGTCTGGCGAGCCCATGAGAGATATTTGGACACTTACTTCAATGAGTTTCCTGGGTATTACGTAAGTTCAAGACACCTCTTAAATACTCATCCGAGCTAACAACCTTAAAGTTTACTGGTGATGGTGCGTTCCGTGACGAAGATGGATACTATTGGATTCGTGGCCGGGTTGACGATGTTGTAAATGTCTCGGGACACAGGTTGTCAACGGCTGAGATTGAAGCCTCCCTCCTGGAAAGCCGTAAGTTACCTATGCAACTTTGTATGCTCAAGGCTGCTAATATACCTCTCAAGCCTACGTCGCTGAGTCTGCGGCCGTCGGAGTGAAAGACGAGATCTCAGGCCAGGCCGTGGTCGCCTATGTCTCCCTAAAGGGCACCACCACAGACACCCCAACAATCTCTACTGAACTAATCCAACAAGTTCGAAAAGATATTGGCGCCTTTGCCGCACCAAAAGCGCTCTATTTCGTCTCTGACCTCCCGAAAACCCGCTCCGGGAAAATCGTACGGAGGGTGCTTCGGAGCATCCTAGAGGGAGAAACCGAAAACTTTGGTGATACGTCAACTGTGAGTCTCAAAGCGGATTTATGATGAAATAAATGTTCTGATCGTGAGATACAGCTTTTGAACCCTGCTACCATCCCAAGCATCATTAAAGTCGTGCAGGAGAAGCTGAATCCGCCGCCTCCGGTTGTCCAAAACCCCGCGGCGGTAATCGAAGATGGGCCGAAAGAGGAATTCACAATCATCGAAAGCGTCATCGAGGTAGCGGACGCTGGGATCAAATGTAACGAGTAGTTGGTCTTTATAGAGCCGTCGGTTTTCGATTTGTATAGATCAGCTCCATTTTGGAACCAAGAACAAACATGCTGTTCACCTCACAGCCATGAGACGCGGCACTGCCTAATTACCCATTCCATTATTCCTACGAATATGTCGCCATAAAGGCACCCCGCTCAAGATCTATATCCCATTATAAACCTCATCTCGGTCTTCCAAACCCCAGTCTCGAATACCATCCATCTCTACAGCCCATTGGAAAGAAGCGTATCCCCAACAACGAAAACATCTCTCCACGCTATGCAGCCTATGTAAAACGCATTCAAGCACTCCACTCCACATCCATCCACCCCGTAGAATCCATTAAAATAATACAAAGTCCACGCCCTCCCCTCACGCAAACGTCATCTCCATCTCCTTCTCCTTAAACTCATCCTCATCATCGTCATCCGCCCACGCATTCCCACCCAGCGGCTCCGTATTGCTCTTATGCACCGGCGGCCTATGCATCTCCACCTCAATCCCATTCTTCGGGTCTGGTGGCAGAGGTTTATCCCTAAAGTCCTTTGACACCCGCGGACTAACCTCGTACGACCTCGGCTCGCCCCATCCCTCATCAGCCTTCAACCCCGACTGCGACAGGCCTAGCCCGGTAGCCGACCGCGCAGGCGATGTATACGACGTGTCGAAACTCATCTGCACTTCATCGTCGGGCGCGAGGTACGGACTCGATTGGTAACTCTTATACCCATCATCCGGGCCATAAGTGTAGCTCTTCTTTGGCGCCGGGGACGGGGACTCCTCGTACGCGCCCATAGTCGGAATGACATCCGCAGACTTCGTGTCCCTGAGCGCACCGAGGCTAGATGATGGCACGGCTGGTGACGCGGCCGGGCTAAAGTCCAACTTCATGGGCGGCAGTGTACTTTCTAACTCCTTGACTTCGAAGTTCTCGCTCGCGAGTTCCGCGCGGATGGCATCGATGTCGAAGAGCACACTATCATGCTTCTTGCTCAGCTCCGTATCATCCTCCTCCTCCCGACTCTCCTGATACGTCTCCCACTCCTTCTTCGTAGCCGCAGCCTTCTTCTTCCGCCTCAAGAACCCAAACTTGCCCTTCGACTCGCGCTCCTGACGATCAAACTCCTTACGCGCCTCCTCAATCTCATTGATCAGCTCGCGCTGCCGCTGCTGGTGGTTCTCCGGATCCGGGTCCTCGATCTCGCTGAACTCGTCGCTGTCGACCTGCCAGCCCACTTCGCGGAGCAGGCGCGGCATCGCGGTTCGGTACGCCATGTGGCCCTTGACGAGCTCGGTGACGTCGACATTCTCGAGGCCGGGGATGCCGTCGACGGGTGCTAGACCGGCGATGCGAGAGATTCCGCCGGAGGTGAGGCGGAAGAGGTATCCGAGGATCCAGTCGTTGCGCGCGAAGCCGTTGACGAAGCGGCCGGCGACGACGGAGCGGGCTTTGAGGTAGTCGTCTTTCTTGGCGACGATGGGGGAGCCGAAGAGGTAGACGTTCTGGACGAGGCCGTGAGCACCCTTGCGAGCTAGCTCGCGTAGGCATGAGAAGATCACGCGGCAGCCGAGGGAGTAGCCGACAAAGGTGATGGGGCGAGTACCAAGGTTGCGGTCGATGAGAGAGTCGGCCAGAATGAGACCTGCCGATTCGGCGCGCACCAGGGAGACAGCCCACGGGTTATCGATGAGGTACGAGAGTTTAGTAAGGACGACGGGGAGTTGGAGAGCGGCCATAAGACCGATGAGGATGGTGCTTCCAAGGACTTGTTGGAGACCTTGCGTTAATGCCTGCATCTGTTAGTCTCTGCCCCAAACTTGATGTAGGAAAACATACCTCAGTAGCCAAAATATTAATCGTGTCTCCCATACTAGTCAACATCTCCGGCTCCCAAAGCACCGAGTAAATATCTCCCATAATAGGATCAACAGTACTGTATGGCAACCGCACGTCATCGACCTTACCCGTCATCCACCCCGACACCGTGACAATGAGGTTGACGCGCTTATTATTATGCAGCGGCCGATACTCAAAAGTCCTGACAGCGCCAGTCCTCCGATTCGCCGCCTTGACCGCAATAATACCACCCGAAGTCGCTGCAGCAGACGTGATAATCGCTGCTCCTCCCGCACCGGCCAGGAAACCACTCGTGCCCGCTACACCGATGGTAGTGAACCCAGCTGCCAGCCCAGCGCCAATGACAGGCGCAAGCAAGCCCGCGGAGAGGCCGATGACAAGGCCTCCTCCGACGGTAGCGAGGCCCATCATCATGTACCGCTTCTTGAGTGCCATTTTGCGCCGGGTCTCTTTATGCTCGTCTTCGTTCCAGTTCTCCTTCTCGGCTGCCTGCTGCATCTCGAGGGCGTCGGTGACGCGCTTCTCGAAGCGGCAGATGTCGAGCCAGGTCACGTCCAGGTGGCTGCCCACTTGTTCGAGGAGAACTCTGGAGCGTGAGTCGTAGACGGAGTCGGCGACGAGGGTGAGGAACAAATCACACAGCACCGTCCACCTCAAATCGATATCAAGATTCTTCGTGGTCGGCAACTGCCCCGGCGTCCTAACCTCCGGCAAATGCTCGCCATCAGTCTCGACATACGGCGGCGGCGGCGCCGCAGCCTCCTCCTCCTCCATCTGCGAACTCGACAACGAGTCCCTCGCCGCCTTCTCCTTCTCCCCCGC
The DNA here is from genome assembly GCA_001630595.1 of Pseudogymnoascus sp. BL308. NCBI lineage: Eukaryota > Fungi > Ascomycota > Leotiomycetes > Thelebolales > Thelebolaceae > Pseudogymnoascus > Pseudogymnoascus sp. BL308. The sequence continues at coordinate 2,221 of LMYD01000403.1, read as the reverse complement.
CGCCGAACCCGGCCTAGGACTATCCGTCTTCCCCGCCGCCGACCCCGGCCTCGGACTATCCGTCTTCCCCCCCACCGACTCCGCCGTCTCAGCCATCGGATTCTTGACCCTCGCATTCGCCATAAGCGTCGGCGTCAGATCCCTCGGCTCAACCCCATGCTCCGACAGCTGCTCAATCATAATCTGCTCCGGCGTGCTGATCTCCATGTGCGCATACAGTCTAATCATCATTTTCTGGCTAAACATGCGCATCGCCGCCGTGCCGACGCTCGTCTCCTTCCTGGCGCCCTTGCTGGTGCCCTCGATCACCTCGTGCGCTTTTACCATCGACGAGAGGACCAGGCGCGTCATGCCTACGTAGGCGATGCGCTGGCCTTCGGTGAGGAGGTCTTTGGTGGTTTCCATTTGGGAGACGGCGTCGCGCTGCTCTTCGTCTTCGAAGCCCGCGGCGGTCGTGCCGCCGCCGTTGGCTTCTTTGAAGAGGTACGAGGTGTGCTCGTCCATGCTCGTGGCGGACTGGGCGTCCTCGTCCAGCTGGACACGGGTGTAGCCCTTTCCGGCCCCGCCGAGGCCGGCATATGAGGCATCCTCGACGTCGGAATCCTGGGCCTCCTTCGCGACGAGCTTGTTGTCGTCGTCGTAGATGTCAAAGGGTGCGTAGGCGGGCATGGCCTGCCACTCGTCCTCGGAGTCTTCTTTCTTATCTTCTTCCTCCGGTTGTGCCGCGCTCTGTTGGTGGGACCATTCCGAGACTTTGTTCACGGAGCTCTTGCCGCGTTTGTGACCAGCTTTTGATATGCTGTTTACAGAGCTCTTGGCGCGGGTATGTCCTTGCTTCTCCACAGGCTCGGGGGCGGCCTGGTCTGTCTTTGTAGATGCTTCAGTTGTGGGAGCTTCAGTTGTAGGCGACTTAGTTGCGGGACCCTCGGTCTTGGTGTCCTCGCCCTTCGTAGTTTCGGGACTCTCGGTCTTCGTATCCTCACTCTTCGTGGTTTCCGGACTTGGTTCTTTAGGTATAACGGCAGCCTCGGGCCTCTCTGCACTCTTTGGCGCTTCTGGAACTTCTGTGGTCTCTGGCAGCTGTTCCGAAGGAGCATCTTTGAAGTCGTCGTCATCACTGCTCGAATCCTCCGTAACCACCTTCTTCGCACCCGTCGCAGCCTCCGTCGTCTCCTTGGGTATCTCCCTATCCCCCGCCTTTATATGTATATTCGAATCCTCCGTAGTCCCTGTATTCTCCTTGGGCATGTCTTTATCCGCTGTCGAATTCNCTCTCCGTAGCTGCAACCTCCCCCCCTTGCGTCGGCGGCACTTCCACCTCCTTCTTCCTCACCGGCAGCCCCCACTCATCAACCTCCCCCCCCCTTCGTATCGACGCATCACCCCCATCCCGCCCAGGCATGATGCTTACCCAGGTCGTCCTTCAGCAACCCCTTCCACTCGAATCATGCAGCACACCACACACTCACTATCCCGTCGAAAATATACCTAAACTCCCAGTCCGCAGCAGCTACCGCATAGCAATACCCGTATCGCCGGCTAGTTCGTTGGGGTCGCGGGTGCTGCGTTGTGCTGTGCTGTGCTGTGCTGTGCTGCTGACTCGGGGTAGTGGACGGCGGCGGCACTCCTTTAATGGGCCAATTGCGCGGCCTAAGGATGGGATGGGGGCTCGTCGGTTTTGCGTTCGCTGGTTGGGGAAGGCGGTGAGGGCGGGTCGTGGGGCTGGTGCTGGGGTGTGGAGTGTGGTGGGCAAAATGTCTTGGTGTTGGGGATTTGGGGGGCATGTGATTTTGGAGATCGTACTTTTACATAGATGCAGGATTGAATAGGTTATGATGGCTAATAATTAATTCATGTCGAAGTGTTACTGTGAGATCTGCATTCCATTCATTCACCCTCATTGTCTGTGCGGTGCAAAGAAAAGACGTCAATGGCGCACATGACGTGCAGCGGTTAAGGGTATCGTTTATTCTTTTGTTCGTGACGTATTTTCTGCAGCAGCTTCCCGCATAATTCTCCAAGCTTCCCGCATACTCTCAAGCCTCTATCCCCTCCCCTGCATCCGCCCCCTCCGCAGCGACAGGTACACCGCCCTCGCCCTCCCCGGCCCCAGCACCAGCAACAGCACCAGCACCAGCAACAGCACCAGCACCAGCACCAGCACCAGCACCAGCTTTCCTCTTCCTCCTCGTCTTCTTCTTCACCTCTCCCTCCGCCGCCT